>OZ007569.1:3840006-4137506 GCA_963931925.1 Onchidella celtica | reverse complement strand
GGTCCAATGGGCCTTGTCTTTAAAACTGTGAGAAGTCACGGTCCGCATCCGTATTATTGATGCTGAACTTGCCCCAGCTTTAAATGTTCTGTACATTACTATAGAACTCCCAGTTGCACGTTTCCCGTTTCCAGTTCTACCAACCAAAAGGATGTCTGTCTGTTTTCCAGCGGAGACCATTGTTTTTATGTGGTGGGTGATTGATTTAAGTACAAGGATCAGTCGCTTTTTGAGTAAGTGAGTGAGTGAGTGAGTGAGTGAGTGAGTGAGTGAGTGAGTGAGTGAATGAGTGAGTGAGTTAGTGAGTGAGTGAGTGAGTGAGTGAGTGAGTGAGTGAGTGAGTGAGTGAGTGAGTGAGTGAGTGAGTGAGTGAGTGAGTGAGTGAGTGAGTGAGTGAGTGAGTGAGTGAGTGAGTTTATGTCTGTGGATTAATGGAAGAATGAATTAACTAGAAAGTGATTGAGGAAGACGAAGGTTGAGTAAATACGAAGGAAGAAAGATGAGAGAAAAACCATAAATGATTGAAGGCTAACGGGCTTAGAATGGAGATGGTTATTTCAGTGAAAGCATAGGTGAGGCACATGAATGATAGAGAAACCATTTAGGCGGCTAAATACGGAGGTAAGTATATTGCTGTGTAAAGGTAAGACTCCAACCCGATTAAACGAATAGCTGATTAATTGTGCAGCTAAGAATGTCGTGTCATATTATAGATATCATTATGATTCAGGGAATGAATGCGGAAATTTGTCAATTTTTCATATGTGAATGACAGAGTCAAGGGCGCCTTGTGTCATAAGCATTCATATTGTGATTACAATGGTAAGATGAACATAGTTAAACATGACAATGAAATGAAAAGGAAAATGGTTTAGAAAACACCTGTTTTAGAGTATCCAATAATTGTCTACAATCTTGGTACAACAGTCTGGTGTGTACCTGATCGGGGATGGAAGGGCTATGAATAATGATTTATTATTATAAGAGAACGATGCGATGCCATAATTATTTCCAACACAATCGCGCGGGCGTTTTCCTTCTGCGTGAATACAAAATAGAAAAAGCTATACAAGTACATATTGTTGCACTTCGAGTCACATTTGAGCAAGGACAGCAGCTCGATGGCAAGAGTTCCTCGGTTCGAAGCCTGTTCAGGTCAGACCATGGCGTTAACAATGCTAATTTCTCACTCTTTTTTTTAAAACGACAATCAGGTTGGCAACTTAATGAGGGCCTATCGTCATCTCTATTACAGCTATTCAAAACTGTTGAAGCACCAGTAAAACCTTTTCACGAGGTCGCAACTTCGCGAAACCGGTGACAAAACGCCAAGCGTATTCAGAATAATTACTGGGGACCTCCGATTTCTCGTCCTCTCGTCAAGTGTGACATGTCAGCTTTGTCAAACCTTTGTGACACCGTGGACAAGGTTCGTGGAACCCACTTTGAGGACCACTGCCTTAATAGCCTGACAGTGCTACAAAAAACCCACAAAACCTGAGGATATCCAAGCAGCAACCTCGTCCCAGGATCTGCCCTCTTTCCTTCGGGCCTCTCTCCCTTCCCTGCACTATGGCCAGGTTTCATGCTTCTTCCCCACTTTCATACAACAGTAGCAGTCTCTCCCTGTATTCGCTAAATGCTTTGGAGCAGATGTGATGGGTCTTCTAGACATAAAGGCCTTATCATGGATATTGACCATTCTAATGGTCGACCGCTCGTGCAAGGGGGTGGGGTGGGGTGGAGTTGGGTGGCTGTTGGGTTCAACATTCCACTGTGAACGAAGACAAAGGATGTATAGTAAGAAAGAAACCGTAACTGAATTGCCAAGGAGACTCCAGGTGTTTAATCATCTACGAACAACAATACAAGGCAATAATTATAAAGATCGTCTAATTCTGCAAAAGAAGTGACTGTATAAGGGAAATAACCATTTCGGTAACAATCGGTGAACAAGACAAGAAGAGTATCATCCCTTATTAAATATTCTGTTATTTTCATAAAACATTTGGTATTAATTGTTCTTGTAATTTTAGGACGGTAATTGCTTTCTTTTGTGCCTTACATTTATGTTTTACAATGAACGGAAGACACACTAGCTATAATTATGTACACAGACACTCTCATAATTAAATAAATAAACTCCTGAGTGCAAAACTCTCCTCCTGTCTTATCTTATCTTGTATGTTTAACTGGACGTGAGGAAATCATTTTAGATATAATTCAAGTATTTTGTACTTTCCGTTATGCTGTCAGTTGATGGGTTATCCATTCTAAGCGAATTAAATGGAGCTCAGCTTGGGTTTCAGAGAGAGAAGATGGGAGGCAAGGGTGGAAAGAGGTTTATCCCTGGCTATTTATCTGCGGGCTACCCCTTTCCCTCCCCTGTTGCTTGTGACTGAGCATGTGTCCACATCTTTTCCCTCTTATTGTTGACGTTCGCCAGAGTGAACTCCGTGACCTTACCCTCCCTTTCTTGTGAGTAGTTTTTTTCCTCGCTCGGTCGTTGTTGACCCTTTTTCGTAAATATTAGAATGTTCCCGAACATTCGATAACCGTGTGGATATAGATGTTTACGCTAGATTTGGCCTTGAGTGATGTAACCTGGATACGTGATTGGTTAGTTTGTGTATTACGGGAGAGGGCAGAGGTCAGATTAATTTCGGGAATTTTCTACAGAAATACCTATTATATGGACCCATGTGAGTGGTTGGTCGGTGAGTAAGTGATGTTTTTCCCTCTGTGGCGTAGGATATTTAGTTGTTCGCTGGTGCCTTCCTAGTATTTTATTGTTCAGTATACAGTTATTAAACTTGAGTATTATTTAATCGATCGTCGGATCTCGTGTTTATATTTTCTACAGCTGTAATAGTTTCATTTTCTAAAGGGTTGTAGTTAGATCAACTAACTCCCCCCTACTATAACGTGCTAGAACAACCTCAGCTGTTACACTGACCGAAAGGTAATATGCTATTCTTATTTATATATGTTTCTTTTTACCTCTGACATGTTTCTCTGTATGTGCAGAACTGTATTTGATTAAATAGCTGATCTATTCATTGTCCAGCTGTCAGCATTTTCCTTCTTTTTTTAATTCTGTTTTTATTTAGTTTTCTATTTTTAGTATGATATTCATTATTACTAATATATCCACACGATTCATGAAAATGTGTAATCCATCCATCCATCCATCCATCCATCCATCCATTCATCATCCATCCATCCGACCATCCATCCGACCATCCATCCATCCATCCATCCATCCATCCCACCCGGCCCCAGTCTGGTCTATCCGTTCGTTTGTCTATCTGCCTGTCTGTCTGTTTATCTCTCTATATACTTATATTTGATTTCGATGGGCTTTTATGATACTAAATCATCCCAGCACCAAGGCGAAGTAATATCGCAAATGTGTAACTGTGTATAAATAATATATACTTGCCCAGTATCTAAAAGAAATAAAAATGCAAACTCTGAGTATTTATATATGAATGTCAATTGAGTCCAGATTTTAATATTTCAAATTAAAGATGACAGATTTGTAATCATATCAGTTTTTCGGATGTCTTCAAGCTGATGGCTGTTGTGGGCCAGATACTGACAACATCTCAGTTTAATACAGTTGCAAACAACATTAAGTGTTTATTCATTTGTTTGCACATTATTTTGTTTCTTTTTTTTTTTTTTTTTTGAGACACCTAAATACATAAATTATATGGGAGATCATTCATATTTCCTTGTTAGCACAGGGTAATTCCTGGATTATTGCCCCTAGTCCACATTAGTAATAGTGATCTTACCTACCTACCTACCTACCTACTTACCCATCCACCCATCCATCCATCCATCCGTCCGTCCGTCCGTCTGCCTGTCCGCCTGTCTGTCTGCCTATTTATCTATATCTGTCTTTCTATCATGTTGCTTGTCTCTTCCGTTACAATGCTACATAACACCTAAAAGATCTACTGAGACCATGTAATTATCTGCTTGCAAAATGACACATTTTTGCACTGAATTTGAAGTTTTTTTGTTTTATTTTTTAAAATAGCTATCACTGCAGATTTACGTACAGTTAAGTTGTGCTCCAAAAGAAGAGCAATTGTGTCAATTTGAACATCCAACTTTAACTGTTAAGCTAACATCATGGAAAAATGATTGAAAAATAGAAAAATGGAACACCTGTATCTGTGCTGAACTGGCTTTAGAAACACCTTTAGAACCCACCTTTAGAAACACCTTTTGAACTTTTCAATTGTTTTTACTGTTGGTACCCTTAGCATCTCAAATTTTAATAAATTGTATTGGAGGTTAAAAAAACATAACAGGACATTTCTGTTGAGCCAGAGATATTATGCGTGTTTTGAATGTAATTATGTTGTCCAGTACTATCTCAGCTGCCCACATGGCTAAACTTCATATTTGTTGAATTTGTTTACCTTTGGTACTAGTTAACCACTGAATATGTCTAAGGGTTTGGGACACAATTGTGAATGTTAGCAAATATTGGCATATTCAAGATTGTGACCATATGGACAAACGTGTTACGAGTACAATGTGGATGACATTAATAGCGAGGTTTCTTTTAATTTTTCGAGATGTTGTTTGGCTCCTGGGTCGGTTTCTATAGGTCTAGGCCTGTCAGTGTCAAGAGATCATGAAGATCTTTTTTTTTTTTTGAATTATGCATGCTCGCTTTACTGTAATTAGTATCTGCAACAAGTGTGGAAGAGGATGTATACAAACTATTCCGATTCCCCAGTACCCGTGTGTGTGAGAGAAGGTGAGATAATTAAAACCCCGACTTCGACTGTGGTTGAACTTTTGAAAGCCATCAGGAGAAAGCAGAGCATCGACACGAAAACAGTGAAAAGGTTAGAGATCTACTTTGCCCTGAGCACTTCATCTCTGATAGTTTTCAGTTTAAATTATGAATATCATGATGAAACCAAGCCTGTTAGTTTCGTTAGATTCAGTTTCAACCACGTTCATAACTTCTTGTATCTAGCTCTAGACAGAATTTCTCTGAATTTCAGCAGGGTCTATGATATTTACTATTACTAAATGGTTAATGCGGTGTAGGGAAAGAGTTCCGTACGTCCCAACGTCTTCGAACTTTTTCAGATTTTCTGGTTGAAAGGGATATGACTGTTTAGGATTAGGGATATGGACAGGGTCTGGGTTAGTGAAAGGGTGGTCTTGGCTGGATGGTCGGGAAGAAAGGACCACTTTCCCATTGTAGGTCTATTCTATAACGTAAACAAAATTTAACTTTAAAATGAGAAGGTAAATCGGTTGAAATGGAGATTTCTCTCATTGTTTAAACTTTTTGAGACTGAGATCAATAACACCAACACCACAATCACAGGGGGAAAAAAGAAACTGGTTCAAATTTGTAAAACTGATTATTGATGAGAAGTTGCAGGTTTTTACTTGTGATGTCCTGTGTTGTAGATCTACATTTTAATTATATGACAAATTTTCACAGTTCTTGATGTGCATTACATCATGTGTTTTCTTTTTGTTGTCTTTCTGAAACATGTTAGAGTACTGAAAGTTCAATTCTCAGAATACTGATTGATGTCCCACATCCAAAAATGTAGATGTTATTTTTTTCTTAATACTAGCCTACACTTGCAATTCCAAATTGATGGATACCAAGCAGAAAACTATGTTATGGCAAGAAAGACAGCAGACAAGCTGAGGTTCAACCGTTCATGTCAACTTGCAACACTGAAAGAAGCGAAAGACAGATTTAGATGCAGCAAATTCTCTTGTGATCAATTCGAACCAGACAAAATGATGTGTGTAAACAACTACTGCACTTTGATTTAATTTAGCAATTTTAATCCTAATGTAGAGACAATACAGGTTTTTCAGGATAGTTTTTTTTTAGAGTGGCAACTGAGTAAAATACAGACCTAGAAAAAAAATTGTCTAAATGACATGAGAAAAACCCACACATTTTATTATTTTTTATGACATCCTATATTCTAGAATACAACAGATACCCCCCCCCCCCTTCCCTCTACCCCCCCTTTTTTTGGCAAATACCAGTTTACAAATTACATGTACACATGTCATTGTGGGGCAGTATGGTGTCTGTTGAAGAAAAGAGCAACATACATAATGTGGACAGACATTTGTTTGAACTTGAATTAGAATTACACACAATTCATCTTAGTGCTACCAATACCGTGCCCAGCAGGATACAGGCTATCATGGACGCACAGTATTTTAGTGTAATATTAACAAAGACAGTTTAGACATCAATGAAGCACACAGTTATATCTACAGAAAACAGCTTTCACATGAACTGTTTCGCTGCCTCCACTGTCCCATCTTCCTGAATTCATGTCAGAAGTTGCTTTTCCAGGAGAGTGGAACCTGTGAATGAAATAATGAAGACCTTTATCAAATATCATTATAAACTAACAGGTCTGCTCAAACACACTGAATAAATTTGCGCTTTTTTTCATTAAGAAAATGTGATGTCAATAAAATCTTACAGCCTACATGTATTTTGCAGAATTATGCATGTTCAAGTCTATTTCACTCTATATGTAGATAGCACTGAAATCCTCTTCCATGTTAAAATGTGCTTTGCACAAAATATGACACTTTTTGAGTGGCTACATGCTGTGCATTGTGAAACAAACTCTTACAGAAGATGTGTCAATTTTTTTTTCTTTTACATGTATATTTAGTAGCTTCAATCACAATAAAAAAATTTCATAAACGTTAATGATGAGGAGTCAAAAATGGGCAAAAAGAAAAAAAAATGTATGTAGAAAAGCCTCGCTTAAGAAATAATACCAAAAAGATACAATTCTTACGAGAGGCTTTGCTACATACAACTTTTTCTTTTTGCCTATTTTTGTCTTTGCTTTAAGCCTTGCTGCGACCCCACAGTTTTTCTGTGGTTTACATATTGTATATGATGAGAAGTACTGACTTTGTTGATCAACAACGACTAAGAAAGAGAAACGAAGACTCATTTATTGTCTTTATTCTGATTCCGACAGTGTTGATACAGTTATTTGATGAGAGATTTGGAAAGACATCAAACGATATGAAAGTACTGGCCCAGTGAAATCGAGGTGCATAATAAAGAATTTCTACATCAATACACAGATGACAAAACTAGGGGAACTACAAACCCATTTTGCAACCTGGACTAGGTTGGCTTTACCAAAAAAAACAAAAACTTAGGAAAGAGAATAGAAACATCTGTTGTTGTTGTTGTTTTTTTGTTGTTTTTTAAAGAATGCGTTCTCTTTTAACTCAGTTCTTTAACTCTTGTAATTTTTTTATCTATTAAACAACTCACTTTTGCTTTGGTGATAACGAATTCATATTCAGCTAGCTTGTCTACATTCTGGGCCCATCCATTGCTTGTTTGATGATAAGTGTTGAGACCCTGGAAGGTCTGAAATAATGTTTTATTGAAAGCTGATTTATTAGATCTATAAAAACATGTTTTACTAGAAAGCATTTCTTTATGAAACAACACATTTTTTTTTTTTTGGCCATAGGGCAGTGTTGAGACTCTAGGTCTAACATTATTTAGGCTGTTTACCTTTCCATTGACCACAGAGCTGGTTCCAACATCATTATCCAAGCAGCAAACAAAATAAGTCTTGAAACTGTGATACACGATACTCTGAATACAAAAAAAAAAAAATTATTTGAGAAGTAAGAACTGCAATGTTTCTTGACTAAGACCAAGTGGAAAATATGACCTGGTGATGAGACTAATGGGACAAATTCTTCACAAAACTCCAGTTTTAAGATTAAGAATAGCACAAGTGTACAAGTGATATCAAATTAGTTTGATAATATACTTTTGTTTGTGTCATGGAAAGGGATGACCATGACATTTTAGAAAGACTGAAGATGTTTCATAATTGATAATAATTACTTTTTGACATATCTGACACTCGATTTAGTAATCAATCAAAAACTCCAAACACACACACAAAGAAAACCCAGCTGTAATAATTATTTATGTATTTCCGTTAGTTTGTGATAAATAGATCTAGCTCTACACTGTCGTCTGTTACTGAACTGAGAATAAGGAAGAATTACAAAATCCGCTTATGTTCAGGAAGCGCACTCAAACTTTATAATGGGGCAAAAGCGAGGACAGATATGCAAGTAGTAAAGTGATCAAACTTGAAAGAAATTATTTTATCAATCCTATCCCCAAATTCCATACCATTTATCAAGCCTGCCCTAACCTTTAATCATGTCCATAAATGCACACCTCAACTCAAGATAACCTGATATGGTAATTTATGCAAAACATCCCAGATTCTTCTTCTTGGCTTCACTTCTCGGACGAAGATCTAAGGAAGGTTTGTTGAGACACGTCTGGTGCATGCACGCTGGTGGCTGGTGAGTCCTATTCGATCAGGCACACTCTGCCACTGCTGCTTCAATTTATGCAAAAAATCCCAGATTAAATAGTCGATAAATACTGTGCACCTTTCCCAAATTCTTTCCAAGCTGTATGTGTGCATACATGCATGTGAATGTCTCTCCACGTTAGCATGATTTTCGTGTACTTGTGTTACTAACACTACCAGTACCACGCCAAGGCATTTAATTTAAATTGAATGTTTTTCTTTTCTTTCTTTTTTTTCATTACTAGTGGCACCATTAGTCAGTGAGTGCAAATGTCTTTTCAGCAGAAACCCAACATTATAAAAAATCTCGCCACAAACGACACGCGGTCACAACAAACAAATCACCACTGGCAGAGGAACAGGTGTCATTCATTTATGGAACTGAACTAAAATTAGAATGTTCCAGTAATGATGAGCACATCATACTGACCAAGTTACAGCAATGAACATAATATACTGCTAGGAGGTTATTTAACATAGGCAGTGATTTTGATAAACATGATATAATTCCTACCAACCCGATTCTGTTTTTGAATTAATGAAATAGATAGCATAGCTTTACAGCAAAAGTCATACCGAAGGCTCTATTAGCACGTTTTAGAACATTACCTAAATCACTAAAAATTGATAAACATAAGCAGTATAACCTAATTTGTTTACATCTGTCCCTCTCTGGCACATTTATTATGACATCTGGTGCAGAGTTGAGCAGTCAGAGTACATGTAATGATTATAATAATTTGGCAGAGACAGTAAATGTTCATAAAATGCTCAAAAGGATCAGGCTTTGAAGCTGTGTCGCACATATATCATAGAAAATGTCACAAACCTCCATATATCTTGCCATTATCTTCACTGCTTAGATTTCACCTGTTCAAAAAGACTTTTAAAAAGCAGGACATTTACATAATATTCATCAACAATAATCAAAAATCAATTATTGAAGCAAAAACACCATCACTGAAGGAACTCTCGAAAAATTGCCTGGCAGATTTCATCCCAAGATTTAGCTTAATTGCAGTCTTTCCCTAAAAATGACCCATTATTTAAATATACCAACAGATCATGTATTTATCACCCAAAGAGATTTAGGTCTAGAGTTTCATTTTGTCATCAGCGGCAGCGAAGTGAGTCTATATGCAATCGCATAATTATTCTGAAGTTGTTTTATATCTGGTTTCAAACCGAGCTTTGATTTCATCAGTCAAGGAAAGGGGCCAAAAATAAAGAGAAAGTGCCCCATCAGACTTCACATGTAAAAAAAAAAAATAGAATAAAAAAATAGACACAATTTAACATTGAGAATTCAGCCCAGAATGATCATACTACCAATGGTAGGTGATTCTGGCAATTCAAACATAATGTATTATCTGTCTTTGGCCCACCTAAGCAGGCTAAGGTTAGACAGTAGTTTGTCATCCTTCTATTCACTTATAAAGAAGCAACAACATTTAATGTGTTATGTCGGTCCCATTTGGCATTTCATAACGAAAGATGAATTATGCTCATGGTCTGTCGAGTACTTGAACATTGAACACCTACACATGTTTGGCTTTTGACATCCAAAGTGTTTTCTGACGTTGAAACTCACTGCCACACGAATAACCATGTTTCCGCCAACCTTTAAACAATTTAGACAAGGCCGCACAACATGGCCAGATATTTTCAGGAAAAAATGATATTGTATAAAATTTCTGAGGAGGATGAAATACTCACATATACCAAGTCTTTCAAGAACATCAATTGAGCTTGGGAGCAATGTTTGAGACACCATCCACTCATATGGCATTCTTATGCTGACAACTTGTGACACTTTTCTAGGTGGAAGCCTTTAATAACATAGCAAGAATAAACTCTACATTATTTTTTGTAGAGACACCTTTTAGCATATGGGATGCATAAATTTTACACTGAAAATACCTCATATTTATTTAAATGTGTGATGTAAAAAAAAAAAAGTGAAATAAATAACCAAAACAACTCTTACAATTTTTTATCCACACCACATATGCGATGTTTAGCCAAAGGCTTTCCTCGGTGTGACCTATTTATTATTTATAATGTATTAAAAAGATATTTTACTGCCAGAAAGCAATTTATAGCTAATTGTGACAGCAAAATATCCGTACAGTATGAAGTTCATATTCTGTTTCTAAGCAAAGACCAGCCTGTAGAATATCTGCTTGCAGCCTTTTATTTGACATGACAAGAGTCGCCCAGTTCAAATCACTCCAGAGTTCTAATGACGTAATTTAAATAAGATTTTACTGTAGCAACATTAGATTTGTTCCCCTTGCTAGCTGGCAATCTGTTGGTTTAACAAACTGAAGAAATATTATAAAAAGCACAGAATGACTGTGGTGTCGCAGCAAAGCTTAAAGCAAAGTCAAAAATTGGCAAAAAGAAAAAGTTGTATGTAGCAAAACCTCTCGTAAGAAAAAGAAACCCAAACGATACATTGAAAGGCAAACTAAAAAAAAGGGAAATATCGGCCGCTTTCTGTCTTCCATTTTAGTTTGCGTTTCATTGAATCGTTTGTTTATTTTTTCTTACTCGAGACTTTGCTACATACAACTTTTTCCTTTTGTTACATTTTGTTTTTGGTTTAACAAACGGTAATCTTATTCTGTAAATGTTTGACATTCAACTGTTATCACGTTTGAAGGCAAATCAACTGTACATTTTGTCTCTTTGATGTCATTATATATAATTTATAATGTAGAGAAGATTTGATGTCTTACAAACACACTAATTCATTTACCTAGACGTGCCATTCCTTTGTAGGACTGAGCTCTGTGCAAAGAGAAACTGACAAAAAGAATAAAGGAAACTTTACCTTAATACATGGCTGTACAAAGCATAGAAATGAAACTGCTGGTGGTCGTGATTACTCTGTCTTGACTGGTTATTCTTGTTTCTTCTTGACATCCAGGGATAGTACCAGAGGGCAGGACCACAAGTTGATATAGACTGTGTCTGATTATTTGGATCTGGTGATCTTTTGTAGGTCAATGTTAATGGGAATAAAATCGGGGGAAAACGCTGGTACTTACTGAATAACCTTTCACGAGAACTCCGTAATGACTCTCACCTCCAGTCATCATCATTTCAGTTTTGTCACTGCTCTTATATGACACATATATAGTTTACAATGATTGTAAATTTAGTTCTGTTTCATTCATATTTTCATTTTCTCAGGCATTCTCGTTGGAAAGTAGACAAAACAAGATCACTGCTTTTATAAAACTAAGTTTTATTCTGGTTAATGCAAGGCTCCCATAATTTGTGGTGGAAAATGTAGAAATAAATTTTAAAAAGTAAAGATAAAAGTTGCTGGCGATTTACGAACAAGGTCAGGCTACGAAAATTTGATATAGATGTATTAGTTTTACCTAACAGAAAGTCTTTGTTTCAAGAAATTCAAATACAGATAAAACAAAACTTAAAGAACATAAAATAAAACTGCTCTGTGATTCCTTACATATGCCTAAACAATAATTACACCAATAGATCCAGATGAAACTGTCAGGTTCAGAAAGGATAGAATTTCATAAACAATAAAGAGTTGAAAATCTACACGGAGTAGGTCTGACCAAATATGGGCGATTTTGACCCTTCAGAAAGGTGAACTTTGCACTTGGTACGTGCTGATTTTCAACTCCCGGATGCAAATATCCTGGTTCTCTCCCCTTGAACTGATGAATGAGAAATGGGGAGGTTGGGGGGGGGGGGCAGGAGAGCGGTCCAAAGTTATCTTGTTGATAATACTAACTTGTGGCACAAATTGAACTTGTCATTTCTGGAAAAATGTAAATCTAAGTAACAAAACAGTTCATGCCAACATTAATAATGGCAAAGTAAGCTTACAATATAAAGAAATGATGACGACTAGAAATAATCCTTCCTTTAAAACTTTCATAGATGCAAGCAAAAACGTTCATGTCAATACTGATATAACAGTATGAAAATTAGAGGTAGAATAATAGATGGGATGAATTACTGAAATAAATTTCTCTCCAGCCACATTAGCAAATATTGGCGGTGGCAAGGATTTTGATGTTTACAGTAATCTTTACAATTTACAAGCAAAAAAATATCTACCTGCAGTAATGTAACATGTTTTTCATGTAAATCACGACTTTCACTGTTTCTCAGTTGTTTTTCTGAGGAGCCACTTTCCCCAATTTTTCAATTCCATAATGTCTTTCCATATAAACTAATACACCGTCAAATGAGGAAGAAATGATACACTTTAAACTTGTCCCGAACATTAGAGTAAAAGGTCTGAAGTACTGATGGGATCTTTTCCCACGTTTGTTAATTACAAACGTATCTACATTTACTACGGAATCACCCCACTTTGGCTGACAAACCGATAAAGTTTGTTCTCTCCTTCCTCTCCTCCCTAACCATTTTACAGCTGAAAACAAAATATATTTCTACAAATTAATATGATAATACTGTCCTATCTACAGAATGATATACGCTCTATCGTGATTAAAGTGGCTAAAATCAAGCAAATAAAAATTAATTTAAATGGTGTAAACAAAGTTTTACAGATAGATAATTATTTCTTCAGAAAATAAACATACGTAGAGCGAAGTAGACCTGGCTTCCAATAAATTTACAATAGCTTAGATTCGTAAATCATGTCAAATTCTGTGATATCATGTATTAATATGCACGAAAATAAGATTTATTTATTTATTTTTAACCGAATATGAAGCAGACGAGTGGTACCACAATGAAATGTAACAAGTTTTAATCGATGTCTTTTTTTGTGTGTGTCAAGGGAGGAGAGCGTGCTTAAGCTTCTGAAATAGATTCAACTACTCTTACAAGACATAATATAGATGTATCAAAATTATATATCCCAGCAACAAATATAAACATAAGAAAAATAATATTCCGATTACCTTCCCTTTCAAAATGTTGAAAGTGTTTAAAAAAAAACGACACACGTAAAACTGACATTAATATAATTTACATCTGGCAAAGCAAACAAATACAACCCTCAATTCGTCTCAAAAACACTTAGTTTCAAATTTCAACTCCCCATGAGCAAAAGTCCTGCTTGTCTCCCTGAAGGCTGAAATGTTAGGAGGGGGGGCGGGGGGGGCAGGGGGGGGCAGGGGGGGCACTGTCCATGGGGACATAGAAAAGGCGACATGGAGAAAGGCCCAACCATTTCTACAACGGTCACATAATAAATAATTATCATCTAACTTTACATGGTAGGATAAAACATGAATGTTTCAATAAAACATACCAGCAGGCATTAAACAAAAATATAGGTGTTCTGTGCAAACAGCAGCAAATTTTGTGTCAGAAGTAATTATAACAATTTAAGCTTACAAATTATAGTATTGATAAACTGAAAAAAATGACACACCTCTAAATTTGTATAAAATCAACGGCAAAACCTCTCATGTTTGGAATAATAAAATAGCATAAACATACAGGAAAAGAAAAGGGATATTGACATATCTAAGTGCAGTGATATAAAGTATTTTTTAAAATTTAAAACATGACTTTCAAACCTTCTCTTTTGCTTCTAAACGGTCAAATTTTACCCCACTTTTCAGTAAAACACAATGTCTTCTTATCCCTTGACGGGCTGCACGACATCATCTGGTTAAAGAAACACTTTTGTTTCCGAGCCTATCCCTCAAACGACATTTGATCAATTTCGTCAGGATCATAGGAATCCCCGTGTGTCATCACAACAACGCCATATTTCTTTGTGTAGTCTTCCCCGAAAATTCCATTCAGCTGTTTAATTACTGTGACACTCTCCTCCATTAAACGAGCTCCCATACATTCAACAATCAGTATGGCATCAAATCCATCTGGACATTGGAATACAGCTTGTTTAGTCTCTTCAATCATTTTTTTTCCAGAGCGTCTGATGATGACGTATCGGTGTCGGCCAAGCCTGGTCCAGTCACCACTGTGACAGTTTTGTCCTGAACACGGAAAGGCGCAATTTTACAGCTCGCAGTAACTGAAGTTACACTGGCCCTAGACTCAAATTTACAATCTCCTAGATTCTGTTTCCTGTGGAACTCTTCTCTTTTCCTGTTTTGCCAACAAGGTAAGCAGTGACTTCTTTATCATTGTTATATATATAATACAGAGAGGGAGAAAGACAGGCGGACAGTCACACATCAAAACTAAAATGTTTACAGAATTTTGTTTTTTAATATTCTCATAACAAAACAAACGGGGTGGAATGAAGGAAGGGAAACATTGCTTCAGAGAACTACAGCCACGCGTCCTCCAATGACGGATGCCACACGAAGGTGACCTTCATAATTGACTTTACCACCGAGTTTCAATATCTAGAAAAAAATGTAATTATCACAAGACAACACACCCTAACAAAACTGGTTTGAAAATGGACAATGGTCAAGATTTAATTTTCATCTGTATAATCAACATTGTAAATCTCTAAAGTGCATGGGAATTGCGATCGCCTTGTTATTTATGGTCAAAATCTGTCTGGTTACATGCGCTGTCGCGAAATGTCTTTGAGAATTAAAGTTGAGGACTTTCATAAACACACAACGGGTATGACGTATATTATACTGTTTGTGTTGTTCAAAATTTCTTGATATACAAGATGATTTTGTAAAAAAAAAAAAAAAAAAAGGTGCATGTGTGTGTGTGTGTGAGGGGGGTGGGTCCTTATTCGATTGATCTGAAAAATGAAAATATTGCTTTCCCTGCTTTCGCGAGAGCGGTGACAATACTGACAATAACAGAAGCGATTTTCTCTAATCTTCGCTCCCTTTCTCGGTCCATCTGTTCCTCCAAGAGCCGCTGAAGGTGTACATATTCTGCTTGCAAGTTTCTCTCCCTTTCTGCCCTCCTTTCCCTATAGCTTTGCTCTTCTAGGGCCGCCTTTTCATCACACTGAGCCACTGACATCTTAACGTCAACATGTTTCGTCAGTGCTACAATAGAAGAAATAACTTTATTTAGCACGCCAGTGTCTCCGTCGCGTAAGTTGACAGTACCAAGCGATATTTGTATCCTGCATTTCACATCTATCAAGCTATTGATGTAGTCAGGGGATCCTGGGTCCAGGTTTTCAAGTTCCTGCAAAATGAACTGAATTTCTTCTTCCGTTTCTTGTCGAATGATGGGTTCTTTTGATTCCACTAAGAATCGGTCACGTTCTGCTTTGGCTTCGGCGAAGATTTCAGGTGTATAACGTCCTGGCTCTTGCTTCATCTTCAATATCAAATCAAACAATTCCTTCCGTTGTTTATCTTGAACATGTTTGTCTTTAGATTTGTTATCAAACAGGACAACTCGATTACGACATGCTCGCATCAGCTCCTGAAAGAGACCAGTTTGCTGTTTGCACCATTGTTGAAATGATCGACCGTCGTTTTCCTGTGGATCGTACTTGTCACCATGTGTCACAACTAGTAGCCCATAATGTTTGGAAAAATTCTCACCAAATATCGCATTGAGTTGTTGAATTGTTTGCTTGTCTTCATTCGTGAGGCGTCCCAATTTTGTGATGATCAGAATGGCGTCATAACCATCTGGATTATTGGTTAGAACATCTTGTATCTCTGATTTCAGTTTTACGAGGGCGCCACTGTTGCCCAGGTCAGTATCCGCTAGACCAGGACTGTCCATGACCATCACCTTGTGATCCAGAACTTTTGCGTACTTCACATGGCATTTCTTGGTGACTGAAGTGGTACTCGCGTCAGACACAAACTTCTTCTGTCCTATGATACTGTTTCCGGTAGAACTCTTTCCTGCTCCAGTTTTTCCCACCATAAGCAAGTGCAATGTATCCCCAACTACGGGAGTCGCCATTTTGCTGTGTATCTGTGGAACACAGATGACAGAGGATGCCGAAAGAGGAGTCAACATTTCATGCAGGTCTAATACTCCCCTAGAATGTATCTTAATGAGAGGGATAATATTTCTTTTCTTATTCACATACTAGGGGGAATTTATTTTTTTAAAATGTTATTTGTTGTTGTTTCAACCAGAAGAAAGAAAGAAAGAGAGTGATTGCGCCAGTAGATGTTATATCAAAGAAAAGCAAACGAACAATGTCTGTCAATGCCAGAGTTACACTTTCTTTAGCTGATTAAATTTTCCTCCTCCTAAATACATCAGAAGGATTGCACCCCGCCTGAACAATTATTTTTTTTATTTCTGTAAACTGAGAAAAACGTTTCCAGAGCTGACGTTGTGAGTCATTGCTATAAGAACATTTCAGGTACAATAGTCGAAGAGAGCTAGACAAAACTACGGAGCATGCGAATTAGGTCTCAAGTTACAACAACAATAATAAATATTTGTATGAATATTACAGCTCTCCTTTCACGGTCACATGCACACAGCATCAAGAGTAGGATCTAGGACAGCGATCACATGATTAAAGTGGCACAGACTTGTGGTATGGAGAAAAGAGAACAACAGTGATGTCTGTAATGGATAAAAAATGGTTATTTTGGTAATAAAAAAAATATCAACAGCGATGTTGGCAACATCGTTTCTAAAGACGACACCATTGCACTTTGAACTTAATCTCCCATCCTCTTATCATTTCGCTGTTTTGTTAGAGCAACGATCTCACACCGTGCAGGAGGAGTTATTTTTGCTTCTCTGATTTCTTTCTTCAATCTCTAATCCGTCCATCAGCTCCAAAAGTACAACAGCAGTGGCATTCGAGTATATAATGGCAATTGTATTGATAAGGATTTCCACTCTTTCTTCTGTAGCACGGAGAATTCCAGTAACCCTGTCTCTTGTTCTTACAAACCGCATCACTTCGTCTTTCCAGACACTAAGAAGAAGCATCAAGATTCGAGACAAAAGTCCAGGAGTTTGGTTTCTCAGCAAAGTCAAGTAGTTGTTAATTTTAGCTATGTCTGATTCCACCTTTTGCTTTACCCTGGGCGGACTTTTGTACCAGAAACCGTTTTCGGCTTGATGTCCCACGGCCATAGCTGCTCTTTGTATACCTCTCGGCAGAAAACTGAGGAGAAGAAACTGTTGTGATCAGTTCCTGGAACTGGCGTTGCTTAAGAGTTTTATCTCTAGTTTTATTGTCAAATAAAATAATGCGTCGTTGGAAAGCAGCCAAGATCTTTTGGAAAAGACCTGTTTGTGTTGTGCACCAAGTAGTGAAAGTAATGCCCGTTTCTTCTGGATCATAACTGTCTCCATGTGTCATCAGGATGACTCCGTGTTTTGATAAAGCATCTGTACCCACAACATCTTTCAGAATGTTGAATTGTTCTTCATATTCTTGCGTAAATCTAGTTCCGTATGGAACAACATATAAAATGACATTGAATCCCCCAGGGCATCTGTCTAAAGCAGTTTCAAGGAAAGTTATGATTTGTCTGACTTGATGTTCAGGTAATAGGTCAGTGTCTCCAAGACCAGGTCCATCTACCACTGTAATCTTCATATTGTCCACCTGTACTTGACCAATTTCTATATCTTTTGTTACTGCAGTTGGATTCAGGAAAGTTCTGAATACTGACCGACCCAGGATGGTATTTCCAGTGGAACTTTTACCGTCTCCTGTTTTGCCCACCAAGAGGATGCGCAACTGAGTTGTTGTTGACATTTCTAGATATAGGAGATAATAATGAAATGATGTAGATTTCTTTTTGTGACGAACGGGAAAAGGAGAGGAATTAATGCTGAGTCCTCTCTTTCTTGGAAAGTAATTTAGCAAAAATGAAATTGTAACTAAAAACACATTGGTTAAAACTGGTCTTCAAACTGATTGTATGGTATTACCAACAGTCATAATCGACCCTAATCAGTAGTCTGTATTCTTAAAAGAGGAGGGATATAGAATTTAATTCAAGATTTATCTAACATTTTCTGTGCATGACTGAAATATCATTAACCACCACAACATTTTAGAGGGGGGGAAAAAGGAAATCCGTTAAGTTTAGGTCGAGAATGCAGTTGTTACTGTTAAAGGCTTGTGGCGCCTGTTATATTCCACTCGTTGCAGTCATGCGTAGTACACAACGTAAGAAGTTTTTCTGATTGATCAGTTCAGACAAATGTTATTTACACAAAATAGAAAGTGTCATAGAAAGTGTATTTGGGCAATTTACCCAACGCTTGGTATGTAATTCGCGCGCACACATACTAATGGACATAAATACACAAATTTCACAAATGCGACAGTTGACCTTTAACCACGTATTTTCACATAATTATTGTGTTTAGACAGAGGGCGAACATAATCTACTACAGTGTGTAGGGAACAAACATTGAACTGCAAAATAAATTATTTTGTTTAGCTATTCATCTGTCATAGTAAACAAAGCTAGTTATTTACCTTGACTATTCTGTATTGCTATCATTCCGTAGACAACTTTTTTATTTCCGGAACAGAAGTTTTCATGGTTGCTTTTATTATGGTAATAATTTTGTCAAGGAGTGTGTGAGATAATTTAAAATGAAATTTCCTAAATCAGGAATTTCATGCAGTCTATTGCAATCTTGTCTTTAATTATCGTTGTACTCTGTGCCCTTTTGGTCTGTCAGGTCAGAAAAATCTGCTACTGGTAACATGTAATCCAGTACAACCTGCTTCATGAACTGGTACGCTAGCATGGTATCAGTGGGCGTGCACCTGTCGGTGCAAACGGCCAGGGCGGAGGAGGTTTCATCTAACCCAACGGCCACATGCTAGGGCACAATGTGACCCTCAGTACTTGAGTCCTTCATATTGGCCCCCGGTAGCGGTGTGGTCATAGGCTTGTTTGCCTAAATCACAGACGAAGAATTGAGCAAACTTCCCGGACGCAGCTTCGAAGCTGGCGGCAGCAGGCCAGTGGTTGATTGATAGGGCAGATGGCAATATACCGTCACTCTGGCCTGGATATCGTGACACAGAGCATCCACCAGTATTGGTGTTCTTTGGTTTGGGTCTTTCACCCTAGTCAGTTGGGACTGCGAGGCTGTAGAGTAGCCTACAGGCAGCCGGTCAGGCAATATGACTGTCCCTCTGGCATCCTCCTGCACCTGGATACATTTCCAGTCGTCTTGACCCTGTCTTGCCACTTGGATAAGTTGTGTCCAGGCGAGAGAGTGAGTCTGATGTTTGCGCAGCTCTTTCTCACTAAAAACAAATTCTTTGCGCCAGTCTTAACACTCACCTCGTCTTCTTTCATCTTTGTCTCGTCTTCTTTCCTCTCAAAATTCCAACGGCGATGGGCGAGTGCGGTGGCAGCAGGTTTGGATAGACTGGAAGCTGTTAGCACAGACCTACACGTTGGTGGCTGTGGGCTATGGTCGCTTCATCGTCGATTGAAGTGGAGGCGTGGGGAGGCAGCACCCACAGTAGCTGAGCAGCCTTATTTAAGGATAGCACTGCTCACCTCAACTGAGGAAGGGGCTAGAAAAGGTGCCCTAAAGAAAGCCCACTTCACATCACCCTGACTGGTATACCGCGACCAGTGGGGATCCCTTTTTGCGGTCGAAACAAAAAGAAATTCAGCTTACTCAGGCTAGGAGCCTGGAATATACGCACACTACAGGACAACTCAAACAACCCGGAAAGACGCACTGCACTTATTGCCATTGAGCTCAGCAGGTACAACCTGGACATGGTGGCACTCAGTGAGACCAGACTCCCTGATAGTGGCCAACTCAAAGAGCTCAGTGGTGGATACACCTTCTTCTGGAAAGGCAAGGGTGCAGTCGAACCGAGACAGCATGGTGTTGGGTTTGCAATTAAAAATGACCTTGTCAGAAACTTGCAGTCCATGCCAATTGAAATAAATGACAGGCTAATGACACTCAGGATCCCAGTTGGGAAAAGCCAGTCAGCCACCCTCATTAGCGCATATGCGCCCACCATGACAAACCCAGATGAAGCCAAAGACAAGTTCTATTCTGATCTAGAATTTGTCATATGCTCTGTCCCGGCAGCTGATAAGCTGATTCTCTTGGGGGACTTCAACGCTAGGGTTGGCTCCGAAATCTCAGCGTGGCCAAATGTTTTGGGCCCTCATGGAGTTGGTTCATGCAATAACAATGGGTTGCGCTTACTTACTTTGTGCGCTGAATTTGGCCTGTTCATTACCAACACAAATTTTAGTCTCCCCGTGAGAAACAGAACGTCATGGATGCATCCCCGCTCAAAGCATTGGCATCTCATAGACTATGTCATTGTGAGGAAGACTGACAGAAAGGATGTCCTTGTAACAAAGGCGATGTGTGGTGCCGAGTCTGGAACTGACCACAGACTCATTGTTTGCAAGCTCAGACTAACATTGAGGCGCAATAGACGCCCTCAAGGGAAAGCGCCACCTAAACGCCTAAATGTTTCAAAACTCTGCTCAGCTGAGAAACAGAGCGAGCTCTCATCAGAACTCTCCTCAAAATTGGATTGCGTGACTTTTGACCCTGAGAACATTGAACAGAGCTGGACTGACCTAAATACGACTGTACACTCTTGCGCCAGCAGCACAGTTGGTTTTCCTGTCCGCAAGCACCAGGACTGGTTCAATGATAATGATAATGAAATCAAAGTGCTCATCAAAGAAAAAAATAGTCTCATCCAAGCTCACTGCAGTGACCCCTCTTCCACAGCAAAAGCTGATGCACTGCGTGCATGTAAGGGTGTACTCCAGAAGAAGCTGAGGAAAATGAAAAATGACTGGCTAGAAGAGCGAGTAAGAGAAACTCAGAAATATGCCGACACCAAACAACACTAGAAAGTTCTTTGAGAGCCTCCGAGCTGTGTTTGGACCATCCCGCTCTGGCACTACGCCACTTCTTGCGTCAGATGGTTCAACACGCATTGTTGAATTGAATGCCATAATTCAGCGTTGGGCAGAACATTTCGGAGGTGTGCTAAATCGGCCATCAAATATAAATACTGAGTCCATTGACCGCCTCCCTCAGACTCCTATTAATGCAGCTCTTGCCAAGCCATTCACAGCAAATGAGACCCGAACTGCCACAAATCAGATATCCTTTAACAAATCACCAGGCGTGGATTCAATTCCTGCTGAGGTGTATGCCTTCGGTGGAGAAAAGCTTATTGAAAGGTTGACCGAGTTGTTCAATCATATGTTGAAAGCAGGGAAGCTGCCACAGGACTTCAAAGATGCTTCAATCATCCATCTGTACAAAAACAAAGGGGACAGCCAAGTCTGTGACAACCATCGGGGAATCTCTCTACTTTCAATTGCTGGCAAAATATTGGCAAGAATGCTTCTGAATCGCCTTCTTGATCACCTCTCGTCAAATGACTTGCTTCCCGAGAGCCAATGTGGCTTTCGTAAAGAGAGGGGAACGGCGGATATGATTTTTGCTGCCAGACAGATTCAGGAAAAATGCATGGAACAAAATAAAGCGCTGTATCTCACATTTGTTGACCTCACAAAAGCATTTGACACAGTGTGTCGTGAAGGCCTCTGGAAAATCTTGGCGAAGTTTGGGTGTCCACCCGAATTCATCACAATAGTGCGCCAGTTTCATGATGGCATGCAAGCTGCAGTCAAAAGCAACGGCAGTGTTTCAGAGCCCTTTGCTGTCACAAATGGGGTAAAACAGGGTTGTGTCTTAGCCCCAACTCTGTTCAGCATCATGTTCTCTGCAATGCTACAAGAAGCCTTTAGCTCTCCTCCTCAAGGGGTAAGCATCAAGTACCGAACTGATGGCAGTCTATTCAACCTCGGGAGACTTCAGGCAAAAACCAAAACCAGTCTTCTGAAGGTGTCGGAGAACTTCACTTATCTTGGCAGTACACTGTCTTCCGCGGCTCGTGTTGATACTGAAATTCTCTCAAGAATCAGCAAAGCCAGCTCTGCATTTGGCAGGCTTCGAAAGAGAGTATGGGATGTTGCCGGCATTCCGCACAGACACTAAGCTGAAAGTGTACAATGCTGTGGTCCTTCCCACCCTACTCTATGGGGCTGAAACCTGGTCAGTGTACCAATCGCATGCCAGAAAGCTAAATCACTTTCATCTGGCCTGCCTTAGAAAGATCCTAAGGATCAAATGGCAGGATAAAATTCCAGACACTGAGGTCCTCAATCGTGCCAAGGAATTGAGCATCTTCTGCCACCTGAAAAAAATTCAGCTACGTTGGGCAGGACATGTTGTCAGAATGCCCGACTCCAGACTCCCTAAGCAAATCTTCTTCTCTGAGCTCTCCAATGGAACGAGGAATGTTGGGGCCCCAAAGAGACGTTACAAAGACACTCTCAAGCAATCACTGAAGGCCTTTGCCATTGATGTGAGTGAGTGGGAAAAGCTCTCGCTTGATCGTGCAAATTGGAGGGCGGCCCTTACCAGAGGCAGCAAAGCATGGGAAGCTGACAGAGTCCAGCAGGCTATCAAAAAAAGAGAACAGCGCAAGAAAAGGCCCAGTGGTACTGAACCAACGGAGCACTCTTGTCATTTATGCGGAAGGGTCTGCAGGGCAAAAATAGGACTTATCAATCACATGAGAAGCCATAAGTCATGAAAGAACAATCTTTCCATTCTGTCCTCTGTGTCCTTTAGTTCTCTTTATTGTCCATGTTTTGAAATTCTCAACAATTTCTGTTCTTTATTCCTCTGGTGTTGTTAAGGTCATCATCATACCTGATGGACGAACTATTATTACTCTGTGCCCTTTGGTTTACTTAATAAGAATAAGGATAAAGTTGTTTTGTTCGGAAGAGCTTTAATTGCCTTCAAACATTCTGGGGTTGTTTTTTTCTAAGTTATACTCTTTGAAAATAAGATATATCGGCAGGTGATACGGATATTTCAACGTTAATGAAAACACATGTGTCTAAGATTGGAAACGAGTCTGCTCAGCAGAGGCCAATTATACTAGTTCTCTTTGTACTCAGACTTTGTAGGCACATGTAAGACAAGCCGATGAGCTTTTGCAGATTCCATTGTGGTCTGAGCCGGTATTCAGTGTTGTAGTTCCGACATCATCAACCTCAATGTACATCATCAATAAAACAGATTCTAAAAGTGCTGGTCTTAATCAATAGTTGAAGGAAAGTGGTGTCGGTTAACACCTAATTCAGACAGGTGTCTAGATGGGTAGATGGGTGATTAGGTCCAGGTGAAACAAATAAGTTGAAACCATGGAGAGGCTACTGATATGTGCAGAAATTCATGACTTACGAAAAAAAAACCAAGTCTATTTGATATAATGTACTGTAATATCATTTTCAGTGGATCTCGTTTACAATAATAATAATAATAATAAATAGCATTTCGATAGCGCATTTCTAATAAAATTATTACTCAATGCCCTGTACATTGCATCAATGATTCATGCATACACTTTCCAAATCTCATCCATACAAACTCTCAGTTTCACACACATAGACGCTCTTAGTCATATAGCACTAGGTTATATAATCAATCATAACATCAAAGTACAGAATAGAATTTTGAAAATTTAACAGTTTCAAGGGGAAAGGTGATGTTTTACGCTTTTCGTAAAGCTTTCAAGATTCGGAAATAACGGTTCTCCTTTTACTATTGCATATTGGGTTTCTCCAATGACCTTTGAAATACACATGAAATATACACGACTGTAATGCTCCCTGTCTGTGGTGATCCGTGAAGTGAAGCCAATCGTGGAGCATTGAGGCCATTTTCATAGGGAAGGTAAAAATAAAGAGAATAGCAATAGATGGATTTAAGCGGAGGGATAGAATTGTACTGGAGGACTCGTACACAACAAAACCATTTTGTCTGTTAAAGTACAAGCTTGCGGTCTCTGGGCCTTGCACCAGACACACAACCACAAAGAAAGGTAAGAAAAGAGGCACATATTTTTTATAACCAACAGCACAGGAAAGGGTAAATAGACTATAATGATGTATCACAACGCATCACCACGAATGGGCCCAAAGGTACAGCTGGTCAAATTGAGATTAATTGCCCCTCACTGAAGCTGTATGATATATTTGATGAAGCCGCTACAATTTTAAGAATAATATTGCCACATCAACTTCTAGAAACAACCTGAATGCATTCTACATATTTATATTTCCGTGAGTTACAAACTGAATTAGGCCTATGCACACCCTTTGCACAGGCTGCCTGTGCTCAGTTGTAGATCTAGATCTGGGTCACCTTCATAACGGAACTTGGATTTGATGCAGAGACTAATAGAACTTGCAAAATATAAGGATATGCTATTTCAAGTTGATTTCCGTCCAGCAATGTCTGAAAAAAGTACAAAGAGAGAAGAAGAAGAACATTTCCGATCATATTTGACGAGTCTACTGGTACTCAAGTGAATCCGCTTCCTTTTGCGGCTAAAAAAAAAACATCGCAACAAAGGCTGAAATTTTGTCCAAATGGAAGTTTCCCAATGATTAATCATTAAATATTGAGACAGTACACGAAGTTTCTCAATGTTTGGTCACATAGTCGGGCTCTCTACACCAAACGGACGTCGGCTCAGCGACGCAACCAACGGTTCTATGTAGGAAAGATGTCATTCCTAGAGGGAAACTTGGCCTCAATCCTATGCGACGGATTCCCATAGAGTAGCTGGGTGAGAAGAGGCATAAAGACCGAAGTTCTAAATCTAGATCTAGACCTGCCGTTTATAAAGAGGAGGATGGCAATATCGTAGATGTTACAGGTCTAATGCTATCTGAGCTGCAGATTATGAGTGTAAGAGAGAAAAAGAGATGAAAGCTGAATAGGTCAGATCTTACCACTGCAGATGTGAAAGGAAACCAGCTGATAGACGAATGAATTGTTTAGGTCAATAAGGACGAGATCTTAAACAAAAGCCTAGATCTAGTCAAGATCTAAACGTATACCAAATGTCCAAATATGAGGGAAGTATTTTTCTTTTTTAAATTGTTAATGACTGTTTTCCCATTTTGAATGGGGCTCTGTGAAAATGGGACCATAATAAAGAGAAGCTGATAGAAATATTACCTATGATGTGAGAGTATAAACTTCGAGTATATGCCGGTCTTATAAGCTGTAGATCTAATAGATCTAGATCTCATGACTCCTCTGGTGTGCTGTAGTTCTTTTAGAATTACATTACATTATAACACTGTAATACCAGACAGCAGAACTGACTAATTTGTTGATGTCGTATACTTTTATATATCTGATGTTGGTGTATTTGAAACTGAACTTCTATTACAACGGCACAGTATAATTTCATTACTTTTCCCCTGAATTAAGAAAAAATAATGAACATATTTGATTGATTACTATTGTTTTTGTTTTTTTCGAGGCACATTGGAAGTATACATTTTTGGGTAGGGGGTGGTTGGGGGCTTCAACAGGAAGAAAAAATATAACAAAAGTAATGGATGATGGCTAGGACATAAGTATGATGAAAATAGGAGACAGCCAGAATGTGTAAATTAGCCCATGGCTTTTTAGAAAAATTTCTGATCTATAAGTAATATATCAGTAAATGCACAAAATGTATTGCAAAGCTGTAGTTCTGGAAAGAACTGACTCATGCCATGAGGTCAAACAGCTAAGTCATGTTCTAAAGGAAGCTGATATTGACCATTTAAAGATCTGTCTGGGATAATGGACCAACACAATAATATTGTCCTACCAATCACAATTCATACTGGGAACATACATTTTGTCTCCTTTATCTTTCTGCCTAGATAGGAAAGGCGTACACAGGAGTTACGGGAAAGGAGAATCCATAAAGGTAATGAAACACATCTAACAAGTCTGAGAGTCTCACTGTACTAATTCCATAGCAATGACTCCACAAATAGACCTTTTGTATTATCTGCCACTATAGTTTATCCCAATTAGACAGGGCTTCAGAACAAGATGATTGGAGCAATACATTTGCATAGGAGGATTAATCAGGCCACGCCAGATTCGTGCATACATTGAAAGGAAAGTCTGCAAAGCCACAAGGTATGGAGATGGCAATCTGGGCACAGAAAAATGAATGAATCTGCAAAGACATAACACTTAGTTTATTTAATGTTCAGTTTGTCTGCTGGTTTACCAAAAAAATGATTTATTTCCAGCACAGGAAACCAGTTCTCTGTAATTTCATTACAATCAAATTGTTTCTTCAATGTTGTCACTCATCAGTTAATATCACCATCTCAAATAGGTTAATTACAATTAAACACGGGGTGATAGGAACCTCTGGGGTATAAAATTTTATTTGAATGATCAAAAGCCTCACAGGAAATACTTGCCAGAAAAAAAAATGATTGAGTGCAAGTGTTTAGCATTTGGAAACACCTTGAAACATTATATCTGCTTCCAATTGTTGTACATTTTGGTCAAATTAAATGAAGCACAACAGTCCTATTTTGACCATCATGTTCCTCAGATCCGACCTATTATTTCCCATTAACTAGACAAGTTAAATGCTTTTTGGTGTGTTGCTCGCACAATTTAGTTTCCCACTAACAGCCCAAATTACAATTCCTTTTTTTCCTGCAGCCAAACGAGGGAACATATTTTAACTTTTTTGGGCTTACCTGACTGTCTCGAGACACAAGATCGTCCAGTGGATGTCAGGGCACGTGAAGATTAAAAATAGGAAGAAATGGAAGACTCTGTTGCTGCGAGCTATAGCCTTTCGAGAATTAAAGTGGCACCTCAGAAGAACGAGGAAGTCTTTCCTTTCAGCGGGAACTTGCTGAACTGTTTTTATACCTCTGTGAGAGCATATCGCCTGCGCAATGACGTCATAATGAGGTGTCTCAGGGACCGCCCACTTGAACAGTCACGACCCACAGGCGTGAAGAACTCTGTGGTACTGTGTGGTAGCCACATAAAGGCCACCGAATTCGGTCACCGAGCCACTAGGCGCTTTAGGTGAGAAGAATTGCACTACATAAACGGACCGAATCTAGGTGGGCTCTGTGTGCAGTTGTTGAAATTATATAGTGGAATTCTTCTCACCTAAAGCACCTAGTGGCTCGGTGACCGAATTCGGTGGCCTTTGTGTGGCTACCTTAAGGGTGACCACAGAAAGGTCACCTAATAAGTCGGCGCCTATAGGTCGGAGCTTTCGGTTACCACCTAGAGCGGCTATGCTACACATAAAGGCCACCTACAATTTCGTTGCATTGCGCCTGGTAGGTTTTATTTGTACTTTCTCTTCATCTAAAGCGCCAAGTGGCTCGGCGACCGAATTCGGTCGCCGAGCCACTTGGCTACCATTAGGGGGTAGCCACACAAAGGCCACCGAATTCGGTCGCCGAGCCACTAGGCGCTTTAGGTGAGAAGAATTGCACTATATAATTTCAACAACTGCACATAGAGCTCACCTAGATTCGGTCCGTCTATATAGTGCAATTCTTCTCACCTAAAGCGCAAGGGTAGCCACACAAAGGCCACCGAATTCGGTCACCGAGCCACTGGGCGCTTTAGGTCAGAAGAATTGTACTATATAATTTCAATAACTGCACATAGAGCTCACCTACATTCGGTTCGTTTCAGCACCGTAGGTGCCGATTTTTTTTATCGAAATCCAAAATACATTCCTATTGCGCCGATAGATACCGATCCCGTGACACGGTGATGGGCAAGACCGTCGAGCGACAGGAAGGTGTGATGAGTCATACTCATTTACGGTGAGCGGGGCGATTTTCTACTGACAAAACCATTTCTGGGCGGGACGATAGAGGAAATTTGACTGAAGATTTGGATTCAGCGACCTCAAATTAACAAAGTCGCCAAGCAGAATTTGTTTATTTTGAAAAAGAACAATCTTTTAAAAATTTTTATCATTTTAAAGACATGATAATTCAAAATGTTTAAAGCGAGCATCTGGTCAGCTCAGTTTCACTCTGCACAATTCCACGTGGTGCAGTGAGTAGTGTGTGCAAAAAAAATGTACAATAATAAAACCTACCGGGGGCAATGCACCGAAATTGTAGGCGGCCTTTATTTGTAGCATAGCCGAAAGCTCCGACCTATAGGCGCCGACTTATTAGGTGGCCTTTCTGTGGTCACATGATAATTCAAAATGTTTAAAGCGAGCATCTGGTCAGCTCAGTTTCACTCTGCACAATTCCACGTGGTGCAGTGAGTAGTGTGTGCAGAAAAAATGTACAATAATAAAACCTACCGGGGGCAATGCACCGAAATTGTAGGCGGCCTTTATTTGTAGCATAGCCGAAAGCTCCGACCTATAGGCGCCGACTTATTAGGTGGCCTTTCTGTGGTCACATGATAATTCAAAATGTTTAAAGCGAGCATCTGGTTAGCTCAGTTTCACTCTGCACAATTCCACGTGGTGCAATGAGTAGTGTGAGCAGAAAAAAAGTACCAATAAAACCTACCAGGCGCAATGCACCGAAATTGTAGGCGGCCTTTGTGTGTAGCATAGGCGCTAAGGTGGTAGCCGAAAGCTCCGACCTATAGGCGCCGACTTATTAGGTGGCCTTTCTGTGGTCACCCTTGGGAAGCCCGCTAATTCACAAAGAGTGCTAAAAAGTAAAACGCAATTACAAATTTTCTGGGGGAGAAAGGAATGAGATTTTCGCGAAATAAACGAGCTTAAAGCGTAGGCGGATAATAACAAATTTCGTTTTATGCGATACATTTCCATGTCCCCCGTATTCCTTCTTTAGTCTCTGTAAGTTTATGTCAGTTTACAGTGAAGGAAAACCACGCCCTTCCCCGTTAATCGAAAGATTCTCTTTCATTTACCTGGTCAAGAGTAGGTCAGTCTCGAAATTGTATTGCCTTTGAAGTAAACGAATAAAAGTTTAACCGCGTCAATTCCCATGCACCATCTACTTGATGAGGTTCCGGAGGAGTGTGGGAGACGATATAGACTCTAAATACCAGGGTCCCCTACTAACAGCATTATTATAATTCTATTTTTACAGAGTTCAACTTCTCATGGCGGTTGGTAACGATGTAAACTTTTTTTTCTATTCCAGCTGCTGAACCGCGAACTAATGTCCTTGACCAACATTTGTGATTTTTTCAGTCTAAAAAGACAAAACATTTCAACCAGAGCTAAGGAGAAAAAGCTTTGACCACCAGTAGGCTAAAAGTCTAGAAGGCAAGAACTTTGCTTTGCCAGTTATGAGCCTCAGTGTACAGCTGTGTAGCTGAGTATTCATCAAGTCTTCTATGAGAGTTAAAACTTTCAAGTTTATTATAATTATACTAGCTGAGGTCCCCGGCCCTGCCCGGGATAAATCGGTTTGAATATTAGTTTCAGTTATGGGTGGTTATTATGGACCTGCTTCGTCTTGCCTGCTCCTATTTGTTTATTTTATTTTTGTTTGTTTGTTTTTAAATAAGTCTTACTGCTCTGCCTTTGTGAGTTGACACCCTGCGCATCCCGTGCAATAGCATGATTTGCGCAAGGGTTAGTGTGTTTGATAGTGGACACATCGCAGGAAGTGATAACGAAACCTTAAAATGGCGAACCATGACTCGAAATAGATCTAGATGATGGCGAAACAATGAAAAATGAAACGTAGAAGCCTGAACATTTCATAATTTCTAATATAGCCCATGTCAATTTCGCATGGGTTGACAGGTCCTATGAATACAGTTTGCTTTCATTTGAATTAGATATGAATTGGAGGTGTGTGTGTGTGTGTGTTCTTTTTAAAAGCTCATATTTTTGTGACGCCTGGCGGTATTCTGCAACGGCTAACTGAATAAATGTCATTCCAGTTTTTTGTTAAGTGCATTCAGTTTTCATTCCCCCGGGGGAGATACTGATTTGCCGAGAATGAAAATTTTATCCGTGGGTATGAAAAACTTCAACTTTGACATTTCATTATTATTAATACTAACGACAGTCCAATTCAAAAGATTTGAATCATTAAATATATTGTATTATGGCCGCCGCATTCAGTCAAATACTTAGATTGGCACATAATGGGGACACCTGCACGTGACAAATCCACAAAGAGCCAGACGGAATAAAGTACAAATTTGGGATCGACCAAAATCTTTGAAGTTACGTTTACGTATCATTTGAATCAATTGAGACAAAGTCTTTTTCTAAGACCCTAGTTCTTAACTGAACTTTTTATCCGGCTGGAGAAATCTCAGAAAGGAATCACTCAATAGGCGATTACTCTTGCCGTCAATGACAGTTATTATTCCTTTCCTTAGCCGAAGAACGATTATTATGTTCGTCCTGTATTTGAACAGATTCCTATAAATTACTCGAGTGAAAATTTGGGTTTATATAAGCCCTCGTTTTCAGACATGACCTCAACCAGGAAGTAATAAACTCTAGAATGTGAGAAACATTTTTTTTTTTCGCAATATGCTCGTTGCACTGTCGCTTGTGCTGATTCTTCCGTGTCCAATCATGTCCATACATGCTCTTTCTGGGTCATTATTTAAATATTAAAGTGTATTTCGTTAAAGGTGGCTTCTAGAACCCGTTCCTCAAAATGCAGGACAACAGTCATTATTACCCTGCACGTAATTGACCGAAATGAAAAAAAAATATATGAAACTGCAGGTTTTTACCACACCAGACAAGCAGGAGCATACATACAGCTGTAGATATACTTGAATCTGACAGTAATTGCCTTGCTCCCGCCATATATTATGAAAGGGACATTCTTTCTCCGCATTATAATCCCCAACTCGCAGTACTGTTGCTATGATAACCCCACCCCTATTGCTTATGATTTCACCCCGACTCAGTGCCCCGATCACAAGTACATATATTTTGATTGACAACATATTATCTAGGATAGTATTCAGAATGGCGCTGCCTCAGCTATTTTCCCGGAAGAGCGAGCGAACCTTTTGTTTTCTTCCAACTATTGTCGTCTGGCCTTTCTGCGACTCATCGCCAGTAGTTCTGCGAGTTCGTTTGCCATAATAGCAGGAAAATGGTCATCGGACTTCACGATTAATCAATCACTTTGCGTGCCGCGAATCAGTGGGGGTGCGCTGTCCATTATAATAGTGGCCTGTCTCTGGCCACGACCATCTTTCTCTAACATAATAATAGTAATAATAATAATAATAATAATAATAATACAACTCCAATCAAATATCACACATGAAATTCCCATTTCTGCACCGATTCACTTGACATTTTCACCAGTTTTAACTTCAAAAATAATTATGACCTTTTGTTTGGCGGCCCCGTGTGTTGACAACATATTTTTAGAAAAAACATTTCTGGGATAATTTGGCTTTCCCATTAGCCCATGTTTAAAATGAAAATGAAAGCCGACAGACCGACTTACTAATTGTGCCTCTTAAGCTGAGTGAAAAAGTTTCTAAGACTGTTTCTAAATTTCCTCCCCTTTTCTATAAGTCGATATAATATTCTAAAATTCCATATCCGAATTTGTTCTGTTTCAACGGTGCGTAAAATTGTTCTGATTTTAAATTCAAACGTTTTAGGCTCCTTTCCAAGCTAAAATTATGAAGGCAATTTTCCAGTTTCCTTTCCAATACTCTCGGATCGTTTCCACACAATAAAAATGTATAATTCTAGAAATGTGACGTAGCCTTGCTTCAACAGAATGGCGTCTGGCGGTGAATCGACTCGAACAATGAAGAAATTTTGTTTATCGTGCTTCTCACAAACCTGTTACAATATGAAGAAAGACAAGGGTGGAAAAGGAAAACTGAAAGAGGTACATGTATTTTATAGCACGGCACGGCACGGCATTTTAACATGCACATAATTATTATGAACGCCGAGGAATTTTCTAAAGTTATTTTATTTTTTTAATAGGTCTTGATCTTATAAATGAGGTATTCATTATTATGCTTATAATATTCTTCAAGTGAATGAGATCTGTTTGTTTTCGTGTCTCCAGTGCATGCGTTTCCATTTTTCGATGTTGTGATAAAACAAGTTGCATGCTTGCTCACAATTATGCAACATTGATATATGAGCATGTTGGTTTATAACAAATAGACAATAAAATATAAGCTCCCTGGTATTTTCTCCTTCTTGTTCTATTTTAGACTTTCTCATAATTGTCATGAGTCTAGTTAATTAAAATTCACGCGGGGCGTGAGTTGTTTGTTTGGCAGGGCCATGAGAAATTGGCTGGTGGCCTTGAACGGTCGCCGCGAATTGTTGTTTGCTAATAAGGAATTGCAAAGTTAAATTGTCAGATTCACGCTTTCGGGTTTTGGGTAGTAGTGATTAAAAGTAGGGGAGTAGGGGTGAGACAAGGTGGGGATAGTTGACGTTAATTATGACTAGACAAGTTTTTGCACGTTAATTGGCTGGTAGAATAGTGCAGACTATATTCCTACATTCAAAATGGTGGGGGTTTCGGCCAATGAGATTGCTGAACTAATTTAGCCAGCGGACTAGCCCTGCCGGGTAGTTGGATAGTATAAAACATCGTGTAACGTTGAGATTCATTGAATACAGACGAGAGAAGCATCGTTTCGTGAAGTATCTCCGGTTGGCCAGTACCTGAACTGTGTGGTCTGAAGACTAAAAGTCCTTTGCCATCGGGCTGACTGAGTAGAAAGAAAGGTTTGAGTGGACTGACCTTTAAGAGTCCACGCTGCGCTCTTCTGATGTTCGCGCCTACCAGTTAGGCGTGACCAACGGTAACTCATCTTATTCGTTAAGTATGATAGAAGTCAGGGATAGAAGAAAACCCACAGCATCATAGGAAGTCAGAGAAAACCACAGCTTGGACTCGACGAACGAGCGTAGTGTTAGCTTGTGAATCATTACGACTCGAGCCCTCTGATATTGATATGAATATTAGAGCGATTACCTGTATAGAATTATATGTACAAGCTGTTTAAATACCGATGTGTGAAGCGACTCAACTGTTACTTTAGATTAATATCTTCTTCTTATAATATACCATTTGGCTATTGATTTCATTATATTTGATAGGGAACATGGTGGCATAAAGATGTTAGGTTAAGTTGTAATTGGAATTTTTGCTTTGAATACACCTCTATTGTTTTTTGTGTGTATATTAATATTATGTAATAATATGGCCCAGCCGGCCTGACAACATATATTCTTGTTATTTAATAACTTCTTGTGTGTTTGTGTCCGAGTGTGAGTTAACTGCCTCTCGTGCAGTCACTAGATCCCCAAGACCATAACTCTGCTCGTGACAATAATGTTAAATCAAAACCTGCGCAATTAGCAATGAAATAAGGCTATGACAACAACACTTAACTTACAGGCTTCAAGAAAAGCACAGGATTTCACAAATGCCTAACAGTACTGACCCAGACCGAGACTGAACTATAAATATAGAATAAGTTCAAGAGCTGAATAATATAAAACTTATTCAGCTGAAAATCATCTTTGATAGAGATATAATTGCAGAAAGCGAAGATGAAGAACTAGAAAAGTTTTATGAAGAGATAGAGCAAAAAACTACCTAAAATCCCAAGATATGAAGACAGTAATGGCCGAATGTAATGCCAAAGTGGGAGATAAAAGAATAGAAGATATCGTTGGACCTTGGGTAAAAGGAAATGAAAATGAACGAGAAAATAAACTAATAGAGTGATGCCAAATGAATGACTTCATAATCAACACCTGGTTTCAAAACCATCCTATGCGGCAGTGGACATGGGTGAGCCCTGAAGATAAAATTAAAAACAAAATTGACTTCGTGCTACTCCAGAAGAGATTCAGAAACGCGGTGAAGACGTCAAAACCAATGCCAGGAGCAGATTGTAACACCGACCATGTCCCAGTCATGTACAGATCCCAGGATCCACAAAAGGGCTGCAATGACAGTAAAGCAAATTTCCCAAATGGAATTAAAGAAGAAGTACCGGTATCCAAAAAATGTAAAGCTTTACTCTGGCATGGTCATTTAATTGAGTGTAAAAATAAGCTATCACCCGATCGGACTGAACCCTCCTCTTCCTTACACCCAGCCTGCCTCCATTCTCTTCATCACATGTCTGGCAAGTTCAAAGGTGTATCCGATTATAATCCGGCACAGGGCCATGTTAAACTTTGACTATAACAGAGATTGAGGACGTCCGTGTGTGACATTCATGTTAACCCAGGCACTGTATATTTCTCTTAGATCAGCAAAAATTGTTCCCAAAATTCATCATGAACAGATCGATATGAAATGGAAAATGAATGAATGAAAACAAAGCTAAAATTGTACACTTCTTATAATAGCCCAAAAATACAAAACTATAACTAAATTTCATCAGTTGTATTTGTATTTTACTTGCTTCCTTGTTTTTTAATCTATTTCTAATGAGAATACAATTAGAAAGAATTATTTATCTGTCAGTTCGACACAAATAATTTTTGTCTTGTCACCCATCAAATAGAAGTAAGCAAACACCAAATATAACGATTATGGATTTCTGTGGCATTATATCAACAAAGAGTTTAAATGTTTGTTAATTTTTGTCATTAGCATTCTGGGAATAAGAAACCTAAAATGATTTTTGAAATCGTTTTATGTGCCAGTCTAACCACCCTGAAACAAAGCTCAATGGCAGATAGAGAAATACATGCATAAAGATGCAAAGACCAAATAAAAATGATTGGACGGAAATACTTTGCAAAATGTGATTGGCAGTTACAAAGTGTTTGAACTGTTATGTCAGAGTTTTGACTAATGTAATTTTATTTGACAAGGTAAAAAGTTAAGCTAAACAAATTCCTCTTTATTGTAATTTATGAGAAAATGACCGGTAATACTTACCCAGTACCCGGGGTGGAGCATACATAGATTTGGATTTTTAATTATTTCATGTTTTAATTGAAAAACAACAGGCCGCAGGGAACCAAGACACAACCATAAAATTAAATTTTTAGATTTAAGTAAAACGATGTCGTGGAGTGCAGATAATTGTCACAGTGACATACCTGACTCCGTGAATCAGTGTGAGTAAAATAATGTGTGTGTGTGTGTGTGTGGATTATATTGTACTAGCCGACTCGCGCAAGGGATATCTTGTAAATTTTCCGTGTACTAAGCACAACCGTATAATTATCTAGATCTAGGCTATATTAAAACGGCATTTGGATTCCATGCTATGACTGATAGAAATTACTGTTACCCCACAATTTCACACAGAATTATTTTATTTAATTACCCTTTCTACGAACGGTTTCGTTTCTTGGCACGGAACCAAGCTTCCGTGTTCAGTCGGCGCGTCAAAATGGTATCATTCTTCCGGTTTACTCAAAATGGTGAATTAATATAGAATGACCGAAAAAATCTATTTTGATAAATTCGGGGACAAAGGTTTTCGTATGATTTATGTGACGAAAACCTGGGTATGTAGATACTGTCGACGTGTGCAAAATTTGAAGCGTGTGGGCTAAGTATTAAGGGAGGAGTAGGCTAACATAGCCTCCAAAGTTCACTTTTATAATAATAGATGTCTTTAAAATAAATTCAGAGATTCAAAACAGTCATTGAATAAGTGAATCAAACACATTCCTTAGGAAAGTGAGTCACATGATACTTGGTACGGGTTTGTCCCGAGCATAGCCATGTCCCTCTTCTAGTTTTACCATAATTATATAGATATAAAAATCTGTAGCTCTTTGTCCCGAGCATTACTATAATATTATACTCTGCTAGTTTTACCATATATAGGTATAAAAATTTGGAGCTGTCAATCATTTCGTGGAAAGACTTGTATTTAAATGCCTGGGTGGTTAGCACTTATATGCGAAGAAATGTTTGCTTTCAAGTCGTTTATGCTTACGTGACACGACATTGAATAATTATTGAAAAGAACTACCTGGTCTTTGCACTGTAATACACTGTAATACACTGTAATAAGAGATCCGGGAATGAAACCGGATCCAAACATTTTGATCTTTCACCTGCACTGAATCCTTTATGTCACAGACGAAAACGTGTCTACTCAGAGAATAGTTTTTCTTTTCGTTGCTGACCTTGCAGGTGGATCGATCACTGCCCACTCCTGTTTCCTGCCTGCCTAGTTAATGATAGGCAAAGAAGAGCAACGGACGGTGGTGACGGTGAACGTAATAAGGCGCCTCTGGTCGCGGTTTCGCTGGTCACGAGGGTGTTTTCTCCCACGATTCATGGAAAACGTCCTGTTTTATGCCAACTTTGTATTAAATAATTTAATCTAATAATACTACACACATGTACCACATTTGCTGGACTGTCTATGCAAAATAATAATAAAAATAATAATAAAACACATTAAAGAGGGGACTTTTGAGCGTTCTTATCAATATGGTTGGGTTTAGTATTTGTATGGGACAAAGAAAGAAGAAAGAAAGAACGAAAGCGCGGGTTAGGGGAGGTCTTCATCATATTATGTTTGTTAACTTTTTGGTAAGTGGCGCGGACGGGGGGAAGATCTTCCCCCTGAAGTTTTGCGACCATGATTGTCCGGTGAGCGAATAGTTTAAGAAACTCAGCATTAATATCTAGCCTGACTTTGCAGTCACTCAATCTCTTTTGTTTTGTTTGCCACTCACCGTTCGGAGAACGGGTACATTTACTAGTAAAAATAATAATATTAATAATAATAAAATTGTTAAAAAAGGTCCAGCATTACAGAGTGAGAGGCCCTTTTTTGCAGTTTGTAGTAAATTGTGTGATAAAAAGCCGAAAATTTGTGTATTTTCTGTCTTCTCTTTAGTTTGCTTTGTATTGTTTGGGTTTTATTTCTCACGCGGGGCTTTGCAACATACAACGTTTTCTTTTTGCCCAATTTTGTCTTTGCTTATAGCCCTGCTGCGACCCCACAGTTTTTCTGTGGTTTTTATGATATTTCGTGAATTTTTTACTACTGGTCGCATCTCTCTTTGTGCTGTATTGTGCTTCTCTGTTCCCTTTTATTTTGATAGTTGTACAAACTGTTTCACTTCGTTCCTGTTGAAGTCTTTTATTGTTCGTTTTTTTCACTTGACAAAGGCGAAAGCCGAAAATTTGTGTATTTTCTGTCTTCTCTTTAGTTTGCTTTGTATTGTTTGGGTTTTATTTCTCACGCGGGGCTTTGCAACATACAACCTTTTCTTTTTGCCCAATTTTGACTGTGTAGAGTTGCTGCAGCTTATAATTATCTAAGTCTTATGGTATATTGCATGGACTACGACTGACGAGCATGCAGTAAGGCCTTAAAATGCAGTAGTCAGAGCTGCGACCTATATAATATACATGTAATTCGTATCAGGTGTATTATCTTAACAGCGCTCAACTGTACACAGTAAGGACTTATAATATTCCTTGATAAACTTCATGATCATTACATAGATTACAATTAAGACTTGGATCATGACCTTCCCCTTAAAATGTCATCGGTTCTAAAATGGGGTGTTTTTTTTTTGTTTGTTTTGTTTTGTTTTGTTTTTGTTCTTGTTGCGTACCGAGTCTCTACGAATGTCATCTTTGCGTGTCATCTTTTGAATTATAAGCGATCCATTTCCCAACTGTGGACCTTTCAGTACCAAGGTCCTTAACCCTTTGAGTGCTCAGGACCACGACCGTGACAGTGCACAGAGCCCAAATTAGCTCGAATTGGCCATGTTTTGAAATAATCCAAATTTCTAGTTTTTACAGCCATCGACTACCATACATCATGGGTCCAGAGTTCACCATTTTTTATTGCGTTATGGGATTTCCATCTTTAGGCAGGAATTCTAATACCAGTTGCTTTTTAAACTGTATGCTAAATGAAGACGACCTGAACTGGGTTTGGACTCTTGCATGTGAAAATTTTGGTTTAAAAGCATTTAATTCTGTCTTTTTTATAATGTGTTGTTCTTAAAATGTTTAGCAACTCAAAAACGGACCTGTTAAACACATGGATTGCTAACAGTGCAATTGTCCCCCAAATCAGATCTCATTATTTTCTGTCACATGAAGTGAGTGGTCAATGCACCGAAGAGCTACAGATCCATCTAGATAGATAGATAGATAGATAGATAGATAGATAGATAGATAGATAGATAGATAGATAGATAGATAGATAGATAGAGAGATAGATAGAGAGATAGATATACAGGCAGGCAGGCAGGCAGGCAGGCAGGCAGGCAGACAGACAGACAGACGGACAGGCTGGCAGACCGAGCAGATAGATAGCTATAAAAAAGATAGATAAGTAGGCTCTTCTTGTAAAACACACATTACTTCCCCTTCATAGAATCTCAGTTTCAGTGTATTATGTCCCTTGGAAAATAAGTTTTGATTTGTATTTTTTTAACTTTACACAAGCAAATCGGATCTATGGATATCTCACTATAGTATTTTAGTAGCTTTTAATGAAAAGAATATCCTAACTTTGTAATGACACAACAATAGAAACTGCAGATATTTAGAACGCCTAAACATTTCATTTTTATGACCGAGCGAGTCACCAAAATAGCACATTAGTCTTGCTTGTTCAAATATCTTAGTTTTACTGTTACTTTTTAAGATCATACTTTTAGGGATCATTTCTAAAGTATGTCTTGCCGAGACGTCGAGTAATCTTGACCGGCACGAAAACCACGATGACGAGATTGCGTCACTCCCTCTGAGCGTGAAGCTGACCTTGTCCATGGCATTGCTCGTAATGTCAGTGTTTATGGTCATTGAGGATCGTTCCACTCCTCCCTGCAATGTAAGGGTGTGCGAATCCAAAAATTTCGGACTCGATTCCGGAATCGAGTAATAACAAAAGGAGTCGAATAATTACTCGAGTAAGTACTCGATTCCCAAGGTGCCAGGAATCGAGTAATTACTCGAGTAATTATACTAACGAGAACTTGTTATTCAATTTTTTTTGCATGGCAAATGTTGGTGTTGCTATTGTTTTAACTTCAGTACTGTTGTTGCTGTAGCTGTTGGTGGTAGTGGTGGTTTGTGGTGATAATAATGCACTACTGCTGCAATTATTGTTTTAACATTGTTGTTATTGCTGCTAATGCTGTTGTTATCGCTGCTGCTGCTGTTGTTGTTGTTGTTGCCACTGCTGTTTCACCACTGCTGCTGTTGTTGTATTTGTTGTTGTTGTTGCTGTTGCTGCTGTTGTTGTTGTTGTTGGTGTTGGTGGTGGTGGTACACTGAAAATAAAATGCATACCTAAAATTTATAACTGTGAATCTCAGAGAATGCACTTCATACATGAAGTTTGCTTGGGATCATCATAGGTTCTTAATAGTCAGCAATTGAAAGTTGTTGGGTTTTTTTTTTCTTTTTTCTTTCTTTTTTAAAGTTTTTTTTCTTCTTTTTTAATTGTTTTTTTTTTTCTTTCTTTCTTTTTTTTTTGTGCTTTTTTTTCTTTTTTTTACAACATAATTGCTGTTTAGAAACAACAACATATTTACATTTTCTGCTGTCAATCTTGATCTCCTGCTGGATACCAGTTCTCCGGCAGCAGAAAACAATCTCTCTGATGGGACGGAGGATGCTGGAATGTTGTTTGTTGTTGTTGATTGGTTGGTTGTGGTGATGATGGTGGCGATGTTGTTGCTGTTGTTGTAAACTATAACAACTTGTGTGAGCTAAGGCTAGTATTGAGTGTTTCTTTTGAAATCGAAACCACCGTAAATTCTTGGAATTCTAAGAGTAGTTTCACTTTCAGTTCTGTTGCCGTCGGTTTCCACTTGCTGTACTCACCCAGCACGTGTGGTTGTGGTGGTGGCGTGGTGATTTGACGTGCTTTCAGTGTAATTTTTTGCCCAATTTGTGTATGGGACTCGAGTCCTTTACCGAGGAGTCGAGTCCGGAATCGGTTTGTTGGAATCGAGTCCAGAATCGAGTATTTGATTGGAGACTCGAGTCCGGAATCGCCGCAGTTAAGAATCGAGTACTCGATTCCGGAATCGTTACTCGCACACCCGTACTGCAATGAGGAGTTGGAGGGGGCAGTGGCAATCAGAGTTGGTTTTTTTCTATCAAATAATACAAGTCTTAATCTAATAATAATAATAATAATAGTTCGTCCATCAGGTATGATGATGACCTTAACAACACCAGAGGAATAAAGAACAGAAATTGTTGAGAATTTCAACACATGGACAATAAAGAGAACTAAAGGACACAGAGGACAGAACGGAAAGACTGTTCTTTCATGACTTATGGCTTCTCATGTGACTGATAAGTCCTATTTTTGCCCTGCAGACCCTTCCGCATAAATGACAAGAGTGCTCCGTTGGTTCAGTACCACTGGGCCTTTTCTTGCGCCGTTCTCTTTTTTTGATAGCCTGCTGGACTCTGTCAGCTTCCCATGCTTTGCTGCCTCTGGTAAGGGCCGCCCTCCAATTTGCACGATCAAGCGAGAGCTTTTCCCACTCACTCACATCAATGGCAAAGGCCTTCAGTGATTGCTTGAGAGTGTCTTTGTAACGTCTCTTTGGGGCCCCAACATTCCTCGTTCCATTGGAGCGCTCAGAGAAGAAGATTTGCTTAGGGAGTCTGGAGTCGGGCATTCTGACAACATGTCCTTAATCTAATAACGCCACACTATTCGCTGTCAATGCGCGGCATGTGACGTTTTGTCCTTGACGGTTGGGACGTTATTTCATACTACAGTTACTGCCCCTCGTACGGTACGTAATATCGCCATAAGTGCTCGTTTATGCTGCCACCTACGTTTTCTGTAGTTACCTACAGAAATCGTCAGTAATCGAAAATCTCTTTAGTTTCAACTTGCGGCGCTTGGGTGTTTATACTTCTGAGTGCCTCAACATTAAAATTAAAGTTGATGTTAGATCTATTTTTCGTGTAGGTCTACTTCACTGTATGTATGTATAGTAGGCAAGAAACAGGCAGTTTCACTTGCTCCTCTCCCAGTAAATCTACAATGGACATTTTCGTAGGTGTTATGGTCAGTTATAGTCATGAAAATAATTACATTCTGGTTCATTGGGCTTAAAATTAAAATGATGCTAACTAATCCAATTCATGATCCCCTCATACAATGTTGTTCGTCAGTCGCACTCGACTAAGACTATTTAGACGTCAACGGGGCGGGTGTCATGATCAGATTGTGACACCTACTTTGTATACGGCCCCCAGCTTTTGTTTGCAGCCGCTGAGCGGTGGTAACATTTCGTGCTGGCGTGCGTGAATATGTAGTGACTCGGCCACGTGCCTTAGTCCGTGAAGTGTGAGATCCAGTGGTTGAACGTGTGCGCATGAATGTGTCAAAGCTAACTTGCCGGCTGACTGGTACTTCTCCAGTGTCAAACGGATAAGTCTTACCGTGAGGACATTCAGAGGTTCCCTGCTTGAGTGGTGGAAAGTTGGACAGATATATATGTTAGCCTGGTGTCATTGTTGATTGACAGCCATGATCCATGATTTCAACTAAGCTTTTTCCTTCTGTACCTGGCTGTGCACGCCAGGGCTAATGGTACGTAACAACTCAACAGTATAACCGAGACGAGCGTGTCAACTCGAGCTGGAACTAAGAGAGGCTGAAAGAGTGGAGACTCCTGATTTGAGATGGAATGTGTGAACCCAAGCTGTTCTGACGAGACTGGGTGTTGCCAGCCCGTCAGAGATCTAGATTAGATCTACTACATAAATTCTTTATGATATTGTATTAGGAAATTGTGCTTGTTGTAACTATCATATATTACATTCCATAGATCTGGGAATCTAGATCTAGGTTTTGTCTTTAGTGAATAACCACTGCGCCTATGCAATCCTCCATTGCGGGCTAGGCCAGTGCATAATTGAATTTCTTAATACTGTTGCATTATTGTAGATTAGGATAAGTTAGGATTACACTTGAAGAGCTTTGAAGTCATTTAGTTACAGTCAGACGACTACAGTCATTTGTACTACTATTTTATATCTTATGTATTGTCATGGTTAGTTAGTTAGGTAATAAACCCCACGGGTCTGCTCAACATATACATAGTTGTTATTTATTACAAAATTGATTTACGTGTCCTGACCTCTGTCTATTGCTTGGAGAGCATGAGTGCGAGTATACAACTAAAACCTCTCGAAGTACAACAAATGCAGTCGAACAAAATTCAACCATGCATCCAGGTCGGTAGATAAGACCAGCACCCCACATAACACCTGAGGGGAGAAATTTAGATAGCAGACCTCGACTTCAGGAGCGGACACCTTTAACGCCGTTCATGACATCTGGAGGGGTTAGCCACTTAATTAAACCCCCCGGATGATCATGACAGCGGGACTGGTGGTTGTCTGTGAGTAGTGCGAGTACGAAGATGGCTGATGAGTCCAATCTGCGCCGGGAAGGACCTCTGGCAGTGAGGCCAGGTTTGCTGTCACCAATGGGTCCTAACGGAGATAAGCATTGATTTGTTTTCTAACTGCGGAGAATGGGGTCTGGTCGAGGCGTTCTCACTACAACACAGAAATTTTCATTCACTCAAATTCCACATCACACTAGATCTAGAATTAAAAAATGAATCTACATCAGTACATGCACAGTTGTGTTATTGAACCATGCTTCATTGCTTGGTCAATTTGTCAGTTTTCAGTTTTATTGTTTTATGAATCATATGATTTTATGTAATTTGTTTTTAACTGAACCAAGCATCATTGGTCCTGCACGTAGTATTTGTTAATGAAGGTATTTTGTGTGTTTAATTTTTTCACTTATCATAATTTTAAAACATTTTTGTGTGTTCTAAGTAATGCCGAAAGCGCGATAGTTTGTTAGAACACGTTTCTCATTATCTGAGCTAGCCCATGTGGACCTCTGTTCTAGTAATTCATGTAGTACTAAACGTATTATTTAATTAATGCTAGTCAGTCTCTCTGCGGCCAGACGGCCCACTACATGTCTGACCTACATTCGGCTGACCGGCCTGTAGTGAGAACGCCTCGGGTCTGGTCCATGAATCATTACCTAATATTTCTTAGTTATCCCAAGCAGAGCCTTCCCAACGTGGCTGCTCAGTCGGCGGGCTTGCTCTTACGAGTCTCAAGAGAGCCAGGGAGGGGCGAATCAAAAGTGATCGGAATCCACCTCCGAATCATTTTTTGATTCGCCGACTGATTCGCTCAATGGGTGATTTCTTTTTAATGAGTGATTCGAATCAGCACGTATGTTTCGAATCGTAGGTAATCGACTGAACAATTCGCACAATTCCAATAATGATTCGAATCGCGCCCATCACTACCTCACAGTGAGGAGTTGGAGGGGGAAGTGGCAATCAGAGAGTTTTTTTTTCTATGTAATTATAAAAATTTTAAACCGACGGTGTCGAACGACACGCTTTTCGCCGTCCATGCGTGGCATGTGACGTCACATGTATTTTCTCGACGGCTGGCAAGTTATTTCCTACTACAATTTCCGCCCCTCCTACGTAACATCAGCATAAAAATACCCCTGTTGCATCGATTTACACCAAATTTTGTACACCCTCCCAAATCTTAAATCTTGTCATAACTGAATATTATTTTCCCTCCCAGGTTAATGTCTAATGTCCCCTGAGAAAGAAATGCTCGGCATTATGTATACGATCGACATCAGAACTGATTTGAGAGATTGTTTTTAATGTATGTTCATCTCCTTTGTCTGCCTACCCCACTCTCAGCCCAAACTGATGATTAAAATTCCAAACTGCCAATATGACAAAAATCACTCCAGAATCAGAATTTACTTTACTTTAACATCCCATGACAGAAATTCTCTTTCACAGAGCGTTTAACATCACATACATGGTACACACAGATCTTACGTATCATTGTATAAACATATGACAACTCAATAACAGGCATAAATGGAGTGACATGGTAAAGAACCTTAATGAAATGTGGCACATGTCTAGTTGATGTATTTCTTTTTCTCTCTTTGTCTGTTAAAGCGGGGGGGGGGGGGGGGGGAGGTTATTCTGATCCTTGATTTTATTTTGTAGACAACATCATACCCCACCCATTTCACTAAAATTCCATAATTAAACAGCAATAATAATAACATAATAATTTTTTGTGCAATTTATATGGAAAACTAGAGAGACATCCCTGAGAAACAATGGACTGGTTGTTTACATACTAGTTTAATACATTAAGTAACTCACATTGGCACATAATCATTCCAGTTAAAATGTGACAGAAAAGAATGAGAAAGGGTTGTTTGTCCCAACAGACTAATAGTGATAGATGGACGGCTGGGTGATATGGACGGACGGGCCAACAGACAGGCAGACATGCTAGCAGACAGACGGACAGGCTGGCAGACCGAGCAGATAGATAGCTATAAAAAAGATAGATAAGTAGGCTCTTCTTGTAAAACACACATTACTTCCCCTTCATAGAATCTCAGTTTCAGTGTATTATGTCCCTTGGAAAATAAGTTTAGATTTATATTTTTTCAACTTTACACAACCAAATCGGATCTATGGATATCTCACTATAGTATTTTAGTAGCTTTTAATGAAAAGAATATCCTAACTTTGTAATGACACAACTGTCACGAGCGAGTGAGCGAGGATCAGTAGTTACGAGAAGAGGGTTAGAATAAAGTTAACCCACGGGCCACGGGGTAAGGGAAAGCGTGCATGTTGTGAGAGTGGGGGGGTCTGAATGAGGCGAGAGCGCTGTATTACTATCACTGCACACTAAGACGTCCTAGAGAGCGGACGCAGGAGAAAGCCCCAGAGGGCGAACATAAGGAGAGCAGTCGGAAGACTTGGGAGTAGTGTTTTTTCCAGTGATGACTGGTAGGTGGAACGGTGATTGATAATTATGATTGATGTATTATATTCGTCTATTACCATGATGTAAATAAGTATATGTGAGGAATGTGGAAGTCCTTGATACTGTATATAGCAATGTGCGCCATGAGCGATAGATGTAAGTTGAGTTCATGGATTTGTAGCGAGAGTGAGTATTGTGTACTACGGTTGAGGTGTGTTACCGTAGGATGTTTGGTGAGTGAAATGTGAACTATTGTGTGTACGCTTCATGAGTTGTAATGAGGGGTGACGTGAATAGAAGTGGTATGGTATTATACCAATGTAATGTTATTCTTGTAGGTGCCGGGGACGGGCCGAAGCGCCGCCTACGGTGAGCACAGGGGATAGGCCAGCATAGGGCCGAAGGCCACACATAGGCCAGGAGTGACACTGTCGTGTAGGACAGTCGCAGCACATGAGTCGTGGCAGTCTGGCCACCGACAGGGACGTATATATATGATCGTGAATGTGTTATTGAAATGCTAATGTGCTATTGCCATGTTGATGTGCTATTGGAATGCTAATGTGTTATGGCAATAGGGAGGGCTATTGAGAGACTGCGGTGCCATTGAAATATTAATGTGCTATTAAGACATGGAGAGGAGAAGCTGAGACCGAAGTGTCTTTAGAAAGTAACTACCGGGTTGTGGACCCGAGGAAGTGTGCGTACGGGAGAAGGCCGTTGTGCGGCAGTTGAATTGAATAATATAATGTCTGTATTTGCGCTATTATCTTTATGTTTATGTATAATAAATGTGTGAGTCTGATGGGTTGTTCTGTTAAGTGTTAAACTTGTTCGTTCGTGATTGTTGTTTTGTTATAATTATTACATCTCCCAGTCTGGGATTTGTGACAACAACAATAGAAACTGCAGATATTTTGAAAGGCTAAAAATTTCATCTTATGACCGAGCGAGTCACCAAAATAGCACATTAGTCTTGCTTGTTCAAATATCTTAGTTTTACTGTTACTTTTTAAGATCATACTTTTAGGGATCATTTCTAAAGTATGTCTTGCCGAGACGTCGAGTAATCTTGACCGGCACGAAAATCACGATGACGAGATTGCGTCATTCCCTCTGAGCGTGAAGCTGACCTTGACCATGGCATTGCTCGTAATGTCAGTGTTTATGGTCATTGAGGATCGTTCCACTTCTCCTTCCAGCGAGAAGATGGAGGGGGGAGTGGCAATCAATTTTCTGTCTAATTTTTAAATATTATTTTAAACCAACAGCGAAGAACGTCACAAATTTCGCCGTCTTTGAGAGGTATACAGTGTTACGTGTATCTTCTCGACGGCTTGCAGATTATGGCCTACTACCATTTCCGCTCCTTGTTCGTAATATCAGCATAAAAATACCCCTGTTGCATCGATTTACACCAAATGTTGTACAACCTCCCAAATCTTAAATGTGGACATAATAAATATAATCAATTTCTCTCCCAGGTTAATGTCTAATGACATCCTCGGGGAAAGAAATATTTTGCATTATGATCGACATCAGAACTGATTAGAGAGACTGCTTTTTCTGTATGCTCATCTCTTTTGTCTGCCTACCCCGCTCTCAGCCCAAACATTCTCAAACTGTCAATATGATAAGAATCACTCCAGGATCAGAATCATTTTTAATACATATTATACCATGAGGGAAATTCTTTCTCTGAGCGTTTAACAGCACATGCATGGTACACATATCTTACATATCACTACATAAACATATCACAACTCAATAACAGGCATACATGGAGTGACATAGTAAAGAACCTTAATGAAATGTGGCACACATCTAGTTGTGGTGTATTTTAATTTCTTTTCCACCATTTGTCTGTTAAAGCGGGGGAGGGGGTATTCTGATCCTTATTTTATTTTTCTAGACAACATCACACCACACCCATTTCACTACAATTTCAGAACGAAACAGCAATAACAACTACAGAAGTATAATTTATAATGCATTTTATATGGAAAACGAAAGACATCCCTGAGAAACACTGGACTGGTTGTTTACATACTACATTACTGTAGTAACACACATTGGCATATAATCATTCCAGTTAAAATGTGACAGAAAAGAATGAGAAAGGGTTGTTTGTCCCAACAGACTGATAGATGGGCGGCTGGGTGATATGGACGGACGGGCCGACAGGCAGACAGACAGACAGGCTGGCAGACCGACTAGATAAATAGCTATAAAAAGATAGATAAGTAGGCTCTCCTTGTAAAACACACATTACTTCCCCTTCATAGAATCTCAGTTTCAGTGTATTATGTCCCTTGGAAAATAAGTTTTGATTTGTATTTTTTCAACTTTACACAACCAAATCGGATCTATGGATATCTCACTATAGTATTTTAGTAGCTTTTAATGAAAAGAATATCCTAACTTTGTAATGACACAATAATAGAAACTGCAGATATTTAGAACGCCTAAACATTTCATTTTTATGACCGAGCGAGTCACCAAAATGGCACATTAGTCTTGCTTGTTCAAATATCTTAGTTTTACTGTCCATTCTTAAGATCATACTTTTAGGGATCATTTCTAAAGTATGTCTTGCCGAGACGTCGAGTAATCTTGACCGGCACGAAAACCACGATGACGAGATTGCGTCACTCCCTCTGAGCGTGAAGCTGACCTTGTCCATGACATTGTTCGTAACGTCAGTGTTTATGGTCATTGAGGATCGTTCCACTTCTCCTTCCAGCGAGAAGATGGAGGGGGGAGTGGCAATCTGAGTGGTTTCTCTATCCAATAATAAATATCTTAAACACATAACAGTGCCACACTTTTTGCTGTCAATGCATGCGTGACACGACGTGTGATGTCCCATGTACTTGACGGCTAGGAAATTATTTAATACTAGCCGAGGTCCCCGGCCCTGACCGAAATAAATCAGTTTGAATATTGGTTTCAGTTCTGGGTGGTTATTATGGACCTGCTTCATCTGGCCTGTTCCTGTTTGTTTATTTTATTTTTGTTTGTTTGTCTTTAAATAAATCTTGCTGCTCTGCCTTTGCGCATCCCGTACAACAGCATGATTTGCGCAAAGGTTAGTGTGTTTGATAGTGAACACATCGCAGGAAGTGATAACAAAACCTTAAAATGGCAAACCATGACTCGAAATAGATCTAAATGATGGCGAAACAATAAATTTCCAATAAAAAAAACTACACCGATTTGAGACTTCTATTAAAAACTGTGCACCCTTACATCCATTCTGATGCACCATATAAAATTTGAAGTCTGAGTGTTGAGTGGTTCAGAAGCCTTTTGCAATGAAAAATCTCAAGTCCACAAATATATATAGTATAGATTACAGTTACCGCCCCTCGTACCAAAACTGGGCAAAAAGAAAAAGTTGTATAGCAAAGCCCAGCATAAGAAATAATACCCAAACGATGCAATGCAAACTAAAAGAGAAGGCAGAAAATGTTCGATATTTCGGCGATCGCCTTTATCAAGAAAAAAAAGGAAAGAAAAAACAACCACAGAAAAAAAAAAAAAGAAAAATGGAACAGAGAAAACAATGGAACAATAAAAGATTTCAACAGGAACTATATAGTATCGAAACAGTATATGTGTACTTAACTGCGAGTTCTTGCTTGGTTAAAAGCTTCCAAAGAAAGCACTATCATCACTATGCCTGTGAATCCATGAAAGAATTATTTTCTGACGCAGACCCACAACGCATCCAGTCCTTTCTGAGAGAGGCTAAGATCTACAACTTGACTTACTAACTTTTATACTCGTTTACAAAACTTTTTGCAGATCTATACAAAACAACTTTTTCAAAATTTTATCAATGTGTTAAGCTTATATGAATGTGTATACTTCTATGTTAAACTTAACAGCTCTGAATGCGAATCATAAATAAATAAAGTGTACCCAAGTAGACTGTGAAGGACGCAAAGTGGCCTTTATCTTGCTGATGCGCCGTAAAACCCAAAACTCAAAGCATCATGCCCCTGAACAAACATACCGAAGCAAAAACTTAGACTTGTTGGCCCATCATGCACCTGAATACACTGATGTTGAAAAATTTCAGCTAACTGGTATAAAAAGTTAACAGAACAATATTTAATACGTACAATCAAATATTAATGACACCGACTACTAAAATACATCCTGTCTTCATGGTGTGTTAAACTGATGAAATAATTATAACATAGTGTAATGTCCTGAGAAAGGTCAAATGCATTTTGCTCTATTTAATGTGGATGTTATATAATAAATTACTATTTTCATTTACTCATACCGTTTGGCAGTTTGTTTTTAATTCAGCCATTTCAATTTTCAGCCTGCTTTGTCATCGCACAGACAATTATCTTTATGTTAGAAAAAGAACAGTTATCACAGCAGAACAGCATCATTGCAATTAGAACAGTTTTTGTGCCCAGAATGGTCCAATTTTAACACAATACTTAAGGGATTATAAGCACTGTTTAATTGACAATTAGATCTCTGGGCTTAAGACACTCTCATTTATCTGAGCTTGGCTACCTGTTTGGACACCACCAAATTTACTGTGAGCATGGTCAATTAGACATGACTTGCCAAGGATGAAAACTCTGGCACCACTAGATCCTGGACAGGTGGCGTTGGTGTAGGTATAGGTACTATATTGATCAAAGTAGTGGGATGCTCGCTCAATGATATGGCCAACTGTGATTCTCTTACTGCGTCCATGTGGATGTGAAACCATAATGGTGAGAGAATGAGATGGAACATATTTTTTCCTGTCCGGAAAACTTTCAGCAGTAGCAGTTGCTTCATCACTTCTATCTGATTTGATTTGATTCCTACTCACTTCGTTATTCTCTGTCTCTGTCTGTGGGATTTCTACAGGTAGATCAGACTGATCCTTCCAGCAACTTCCAGCTGCCATACATCTTCCTGCATCAGATGTTTTAACAGGCTGCTTTTGTGTATCTCCATTTCTGTCTCTTCTTTCTGAAGAACTTGGATCCAAACTCCCTTGTTCATTTCTGTTTTCCTTTTCTGAACTACTGGGGTCAAAACTCTGTTGATCATTTTTACTTCCATTTTCTGAAATACTTTGATCAAAACACCCTTCATTATTTCTAAATCCTCTCTCTGAAGTACTTGGATCCAAATTCCATTGTTCATTTCTGTTTCCTTTTTTTGAAGTGCTTACAGTCAGATTTTCTAATTGACCTTTCACTTCTACAATACTTGATGCTGAATCTGATGTGCCAGCAATTCCCAAATTTTGACTTTCTGGCTCTCCACTTTCCTCCAACCACTCTCCCATTTCTTTGAGTTTTTCCTTGATAAGAGCTTCCATTTCTGTCTTAACATTAAAATCTCCTCCACTTTTCATTAATCTATCAAACATTTCAGAATAAAAGCTTTCATCATCCACTATGTCCAGAACCCTGCAGTTCCTCTTATCAGGTTCAAGTCCTTGGGTCATCTGTGTACGTAAGTTTGCTCGACGAACTTTCTTTTCTTCCAAAGTCTCTGGTTTTGTATTGTTGATCTTGTAAAAGTTGCGAATCTCAAATCTGTCCAACTGATATTGTCTCACATCTGTGAACAGTTGGTTAACCAAATCCATATTATGTGTTATGAAAGCCATAAAACATGTATCGGTAATAGCGGCAGACCGGACATCCACTGCACCTCTCAGTGTCGGACAGGACGACAGCGACATATCATCGCTGTCGTAGAAAAAATAACAGGTTGTAAATCTTCCCTCAACAATGTCATACACCACATGAGCAGCTGTGCGAACCCAGATCTCTGCCCATCTCTCAACTGGCTCGCCTGAGTTTTGACATGTTTGACACGGACAATCTTTCTTTTCTAAGTCTGGATATTTCATCACACTTTCCACCCATCCACTTCCTACCCGTGGTCTCTTTCGATCTCGAAAACTGGAGAATGGATACCTTATTGAAGTACCGGGAATAAATTCTGGTCTATGAGGACTACTGCCATTTACCCTCAAACGAACAGCCAAAGCTATTTGGTGCTGGACAAGTTTCACCATGTCCTCACCACGATATTCTGAAGGAAGATGTGACTCATTGAAATCTCTCACGGGGATAAACAATTTATGACCTGGATTTTTTATGCAGGTTGTGAGCTTCTGAAGAAGGTCAGCCTCACTTTCAAATCCAACCTCCATCTCATGATTTTCTAGTCAGAAAAAACATCAAGAATATTTCAATTCCATCATCATCATCAATTTTCAACAATATGAAAATCAGTAATTACAGACTAGAAATTATCAAGAGCTCAAGCTAATATTCAATGTCTCAATTTATAAAAATTGGTCATATCATTTTCAATTTCATTATCATCATTTATTTTGCACAATATGAAAATCAACACATATATAGAACAAAGATGAACAAGAAGATGATACAATGATACGCATCGTAATGCCTTATTTAATCAAATTTATCAATATATGCAATGAATTTCAGTACCATCATACTTTATGACAGTGGACTGTTATTGTTATCAGCCCGATTAATAATGAACAAAAATAATTATGCTACAAATAATTATGGGTTGCACTTCGGGTTGTTGTTTTTTTTGTCAGATTCCATCAATATCAAGATCTAAGGTTCAATAAGTTATGATAATATTTGCTTTCCTCTGATATAACATGGGGATACACTATAAAACTGCTCGAGACAGCACTCCTCTTTTGCAAGTCATTTGCGAGTGGTTACTGAGAGGAGGCCAATGACGCGAGTTATGTATGAGCCAAAAGGTCTACGGGGTACCATATTCGCAGTGAAATTAAACAATCTTTACTTATGATGGTTCCCCCAGAAGCATTTCCTATGTGAAAAAGACTGATTTCCAAGCACCAACTTGGACACTAGCCGTAATCCTTGGCCTTGACTCTTACCCTAACCCTGTCCCACAGAAACAAGAAAATTCGTATAGACAATCGTCTTTACCGAAGCACTTCCCTATAGCAAACTGTTTCATACCTTCATCTTGACTGGCTGTACTGTCAATCTCTGTTTCAACCTCAAGTTGTGGATCTGTCAACAGTTGAATAACATCATCATCAACAACAGCAACAACATTACCAAAGTATTAAACTACGTGTAAAAAAAAAGAAAAGAAAAGAAAAAAACAACAACCACAGCTACTGCATCCACTGGAAACGCTACAACTCGCTCTGTAGCTTCTGCCAGAACCATTACTTAGCATGTCGTCATCGAAACAGCTCTCCTCCATGTCAGAACAACAATGCTGTGTGTGCTTTAGGAGTTTCTACATCCTTACTACATTCACTAGTTTGTTGTCATCAGGAAATGTCATGAACAAGTTAAGAAATTACAAGAAAAACCACAAAACAGAACACATTTTGGAGAGAGAAAGAGGAGGGTCGGTGTGTGTATGGGGGAGGGGGGGGGAGAGAGAGAGAGAGAGAGAGAGAGAAAACAGGACATATTTTATAAAAGAAAGAGGATGGGATAGTGAGAGAGGGAAGGGGAGAGAAGGAGAGAGCACAGGACAGGAGAAGAGAGACAGGAGAAGGGTAGGAGTATTGGTGAGAGACAGAGGGAGAGAGAGAAAGTGTGTGTGTACGTGTTTGTGTGTGTGAGAGAGAGAGAGAGAGAAAGGGGGAGTGAGAAAGTTAGAGAGATAGAAACAGACAGGCATTACTGTGTACAGGTCAGTCATCCACATCCATTCAATACCTTCCCCTTGATCTGTTCCGTCCATCTCCACACTGCTAAAGTGTGTATTGAAAGGCCTACTATGCTCGTGACAGATTTTCATACTCAGGGCTGCACTGCGGAGAGACAGAAAGAGAAAACTGAGAATAAGCCGATAACAATCATTTGCAGACTTTGTTTTTCCTCCTGCTGGACAGACAGTCCCTTTTCTCCGTTTTGACAAAAGTACAGGTAAGATCTGCTGAATATCAGCAGTGAAACAGACAGCTGAACATAAGAAAGCAGACAGATAGATAGATAGATAGATAGATAGATAGATAGATAGATAGATAGATAGATAGATAGATAGATAGATAGATAGATAGATAGATAGATAGATAGATAGATAGATAGATAGATAGATAGATAGATAGATAGATAGATAGATAGGTGGGTGGCTGGGTGGATAGACAGATGGGTGCGTGGGTGGGTGGATGGATAGACAGATGGGTCGGTGGGTGGGTGGGTGGATGGATAGACAGATAGATAGATGGGTGGGTAGGTGGGTGGCTGGGGGGATATGATTAGATAGATGGTTGGGTGGACAGATAGATAGATTGGTGGGTGGATAGATAGATAGACGGGCGGCTGAATGGGTGGAAAGATAGATAGATAGATAGATAGATAGATAGACCGTCTCTCACCTGTAACCATCACACAGCCAACACTGCCAGCAAGTCCCACGTAAATAAACGACTGAATCATAAAAATAACACCTCTAACTGAGCCTTCAACCCTCACTCAATGACACACTGGTGTCTGACCTACTTCTTCACCAGGCCTATCTATGATTGTACACAGTCATAACTAAACCGCTGTCAACTGTCAATGGTAGCACAGCATGAAGAGTTGCGCTGTAAACGTCGACTATTATAAATTAAATGACCTACCGGGCATTGCCCGGAATAAACAATCATGTGCTCCCCCCCCCCCCTCTCTCTCTCTCTCTCTCTCTCTCTCTCTCTCTCTCTCTCTCTTGTAATAAAAGTAATAACCTACAGACTTGCTTCAGAACACTACGCACCAAACTGAACGCTTGATACGGTTACTTTTTATGACATGCACGGTACTATAATATTACGAAACAAACCCCATGCAAAAGTACAGATGTTACATAGCAATAAACATTGCTGTTTTTTTTAAAACACATGCTTGAAGTAAACAACTTTTAATTATAGCCATCATCTTCCTTATCTCAACTGCCACCTTCCTGCCAAATTTAAGGCCTGAAGAGTGTATAGTTTGGTCAGTTACTCATGCCAAAGGTTGCAAGTTACTGAAATATTATAATAGATATGAAATCTACCACATTCGTCGAGCACCATCAATGTGTAAAGTAACGTGTAAGCTTATTATGCATAAAGTACATGCGCTCGTATAGGTGAGGGTACGGTGCGAAAAACGCGACACGAGGGACGGCGAGAGGGGAGGGGTGATTCAGAGAGCATGAAATGCTTCTCTTTTCAACTGATAATTCCTAATAAAAGAGGGAATTAGAATGGATGAAAATGCTATTTGACTGCTTTTGAGGGAATAAAAACCCAACACCACCATTTCAGCATAAACCAACTGAATTTAATAAAAGTTTGCAGTACTGTACTGACATCAACATTACCAACTGGTCGACGAAGTCCTAGTTTCTATTTTAGCAATGCATGACAATATCTAAAAAGGCGGTAAACCCTATCTGTTATCTCATAAGTAAAGATGAGAAGATTGAACAAGTTCAAAAGTTTAAATAATTAGGATATACAATTAAATCCAATGGCAAAAATGTACAGCAGAAATAAAAAGAAGATTAGTGATGGCTAAAGATAGTTTTAATAAAATGAGCCCAATTCTAAAGAACAGAAACATCTCAATGTCAACAAAAAAGAGGGTTTTGAAGAGCTATGTGTGGTCAACCCCCTGTACGGATGTGAATGCTGGACATTAACTAAGGACATGGAAAACAAGCTAGAGGCAACGGAAATGTGGTTTTTAAGGAGCTGAATAGTTCATGGAAATAAAGGAAATCGAATGAAATGATGATGACGGAGCGATCACTAATAAAAACAATTAGGAGAAGACAATTGCAATTCATGGGACACTTGAATCGACACAAAGGTCTTGAACATCCTGCTCTAACTGGAAAAATAGAGGGCAAAAAAAGCAGAGGTGGATAAAGAATAACATATCTAGAGAGTTTGAATAGATGGGCGACAGGGAAAAAGCGGGACAATATGGGCTTTTTGAGAGCATCCGAGCGGAGGAGTGAGTGGCGAACCACGATCGTGGATATCTGTTCCAGATCCGGCACTTGAAGAGAGAGGGAGATTTGTAACTGACCCCTTCTAATTCTGACCTTCTCTGTAAAGGGCATGTGAACGTTGGGATGTCAACGTTTTTAGGCCATTTTCAATTATGAAGATGCCCCTTCATTCACCACAAAGTGTTCAAAGCATGCTGGTTAATTCCTGCAAGCCGCCGTGAGCGGCTCGTGGGTTACTTACTCAGTTCAAACAAAGTTCAAATAAAATTTTTCACACAGGATATTCTTTGTTAACTGTCCAATCTGTTGATTATGAGAAGTCGTGTGTTTGTTCTAATATCTTGCTCTTCCCCAATGCCTGACATAGTGAACACATTTGACTTACAGAGTTGGTACTGTGACGACTACGGAGAATGTATAAAGTCTGGCCGGCACTGAATCAGTTAAAATATTTTGACTGTTATTTCAACACGGTTGAAACGCAGATTAAACCAATGTCTGTTTTCCTGAGTACACAATTGTCGGATTACATTAAAATTGAACTGAGTGTGAAAAGAGTTAGTGCCCTTTCATTCATTCGTCATTTTCATAGGAGGTCATGAAAGCAAATGATTGACACAGACTGAGTTTGTTCGTTTTCTTTCATGATCTCTCACGTGTGCAGGTTTTTGTTTGACATTATTATCCCATCAGTCATGGATCCAGCGACAAAGTTCATGTTGTTGTACTGGCTTACACGCAAACAAAAGAGAAGACGTTGATATTGGGTACATACTACATGTCTATAAAAAAAAAAAGAGAGAGAGAGAGAAAGAGAACAATATGATGAATTTCAACATTTAATAGACCGAGTTTTTGGAGTTGAGGAGAAATGTCTATCTTATTTAAATTGAGAATGTTTCCTTCGACGTGAGAACGTTGGTTTGACGATTGAAAAAAGAAAAACGAACTTTAGAAAATCGTTATCCCCAAAGGAACGGCCTGACATCACATTGAGGTAAGTCATGGCTTGTCCATAGAGTTTTCGGATTTCATTAGGGAATTATATATACATTGTAAATACACAGATAACGAATACCACTGTACATTTACCGGTGAAGGTCGCAAAAATGTGTAAGTGCTACGTAAACTTGCGTCAAATTTAGAATTCCATTCAATGACATTGGAATTTTTCTTTGCAGGGGGGGGGGGGGGTGCAAATCTATGAAAAATGAATGGATTAATTTAGGTAGGTGGGAAGTAGCATTTAAAATGTTAAGAATCACTGCTTTAAGCTATACTTTTAAGCTAAAAAAAAAAAATTTTTTTTTTAATCCAAAGTTTCAGAATAGAAACAAACAACATGAAATGGTGCAGTAACATGTAAATGGATTGAGGAATGAATTGGGCTGACTTTCAGTTAATGAAGATTTTGATCAGGCTAAAATGAAAAAAAAACCTACCTGCAATTCTATTGTTGTTGTTGTTGTTTTTAATTAGAAAGAATATTGTATTGAAATGAATGAAAGGAATGGGTTACTTAGCTGTGGCTGGTCCTTCGCTGCAGGATTTTATGTAAATTACATAATGTTGGGGGGGGGGGTGTTGTGGTAATGATTAATGAAGCAAAGAGTATTTGCATGTGTGTGTGAGAGAGAGAGAAAGAAAAGAGAGAGAGGGGGGGGGGAGAGAGAGAGAGGGAGAATACGAGAATTGGGGAGAGCGCAAAGAACATCTTAGAAGATTCGGACACTTCACGTACCGGTATTGGAATTTGGGTATCCATGACACATTGCTTCTTGGGCCTGTTTCGGCAACTTCATCATTTTTATCCCTTAAGCCAAGACATTTCATAGGAAACAGTGTGTAAAACAATTCATGATGCTCGATATGAGTTGGAATAAAGTCTTAACTCTCACCCTGCGCGCGCGCCTTAAAGCCCGCTGTCCGGTCAGTGACCTTACTCACGGAGAATCTTATCTGGGGTCATTGACCCTTGCCGCTATAAGATGACCACACACGCTGTCCACGTGGTTCGGTTTTTATTGATCGGTATGAAAACGTTCGCTGCTATGCCTTATCACGCTTGATAATGAATTAACCAGCAAAACCTTAGTCTGTCAGTCTCTAACCAATGATCTGACTTATGATTCCAAACTGACAGCTGTAGTTTTCGTGAGAACGAAGCATGATAGCTAGCCACGCCCTCCCAAACCCTACACAAATGGTTTCATCCTGATTGACACATGCTAATAAACCAATATGGGCATTTGGGGCAAAGATTTTATCAGAGCTTGTTTCTGATTGGTTCTTAGATACAGACAACTCCAGATGGTGGTCAGCTTGTGAGAAAATGAGATAATAATTATTGCAAATTTGTTGAACAACAGTTCGCATTTCGATGTTACATCTTTTGAAAGTGTGGGGAGAGCCTTTGAAAGCTTAGTCTTTGTGATTCCGACCAGTGGTTCACTGGTTAACATGTCCATGTCACAATGCCTTTGATTTAGAAGAGTTACAGTGAACAATAAGACGATAGTTATGTCTCAAAGAGGTCAGTGACCCGACCCGTGAAAATACGGTTTGCGGGTGGCGCGGTCAGCTTGACCTTGCCGACTTTTGCCGCCCGTGCGGCGTGAGCGCTTGCGAAGCATGGGCGGCATTTGACCAGTTCAAGAGAAAATGACATGGGTGGTTATGACTTTGACTGTTGTATACAATAGAACTTAAATTCTAGTACAAAATGTTCCACTGGCAAATAAAACTTGACAGCTATGTGCTATATTAGTGCTGATTAAAGTGTTCGATGGGTGCACGAATCTTTGGCTTCAGCATTATAAAATACTATCATTTACTTCGCAAAGCTTCTTTTCTCAGTTCTTAGCTAATTTTAATAATTTTGGCGTCATATAAAACTGCAGAATTGAACATACCCAGCAAAAACCAATCATTATGAGGCTTCTGGATTCCGTCTTCACACAAACAACGTAGGATAAATGTCACAGAACGAATCTGCATGCCTCAACTCACAAACAATCAGATATTAATCTGTCTGACTGGGTAAAGTTACGTCAATGTGTTTATATAGCCGGATACACGAATCACGTTTGGTTGACGATTGTTGTTTCCTTGATCTATGGGCCACATTGGCTTAGCAAGGCCAAACAGGCCGTTTGTACAATATCTGGAATCACTTGATGACGTAAATGTTTTGAACAGTTAACCCTTGGGCGTCTAGTGTTTCAAATAATTGACAGGTACCCAATGTTCCATTTTTCGAATACTTTAATATTTTATCCTGAAATCATTAATTTTTTATCCTGAATATTTAGCGTTTTTGTATATCGCTCAACTATTGTTAATCAGTCCTGAATACTTTAGAAGTTTCAGAAATGGCAACTAATGGCTAGGAATGTTAAGGTTAACCGTCCGGACGCGGGGACCACGCCGTTACATTACGTCACAATTGGCGGATTGATTTCATTTGTGTCTAAACATTTTCTTAACCACAGAGTCACAGAACAGAACACTAATTTCAATTACCGATTTGGGCTTTCTTTACTTGTGAACACAGCAGTTGTGAATGAGTGTAAATCTTCCGCAGACAGCGGTATGAAGATCAGCCGTGAAAATGCCTAAAGGTTTGAGCACTTATAACTATGCAAATATTTTATCACATTTATTTGTTTATTTCCGTGTGCATTCTTTTGCTGTTGTTGCATTTCAGTCTTAATGGAATTTATTTGTACTTTAGGAAGACGTACCCGTTATTATTATTATTATTATTTTATTGTTATTGTTATGTTATTGTTGTTGTTGATAATTATTATTGTTACTGTAATTATTTTTATCGTTGTTGTTGTTGTTCTTCTTCTTCTTGTATTATTGTTATTATTATCATTATTACCATCATGCATCATGATCAATGGTGTTGTTGTTATTGCTATCATTGTTGTTACTATTTTTTTTTTGCATTATTATAGACATTTCTTATTATTACTGATTCCAACTCAGACCCTAGCCACCACATAGCTGAAACAGACCCTCAGATTTCAGATAGTTATTCCTTTATGAACTTACACTTACATGTTTTTGCATGCTCTTTTTTACTTCTTTATTGATCTTATATTACAAAGTTAGTCAGTCAATGCTCTTTATTGATCTTATATTACAAAGTTAGTCAGTCAATGCTTTCTTTATTCCATGAAATTACAATGTATATTGGATGTTCGAATGCGATTATGTAAATGCGTTCATCTTTTTATTTTATTATCAATTATTTTTTTCATCTATTCTCATCCCCTTTTCCTCCTCTTTCTTTGAAAAATGTCCTTCTAAACTATCATCATCATCATTTTCCTTATTAGATTACCATTATCATGATCCTAAACTACATCCATCTACTCACTGGCTCAATGACAAAGGTACACGTCATATCAGCTCATTCTTTTATTTAACTTTTCCCCCTTCATTTGATAACTCATTAAAAAAAAAAATTACACAAATAAGAATTATAATTTATCGAATACAAGAGAGTCCATTATTCCACAAGAATGCCTCACTATCTCGCAAGATATCCCATTTTCCTACAAGATATCCCATTATCCCATAAGGATGTCCAATTATCCCGCAAAATATCCCATTATATTACAGGATACCCCATTATCCCACAAGATATCTCATTATCTCACAAAATAATCCTTTTATCCCATAAGATATCCCATTAGCCCACAAGATATCCTGTTATTCCAGTAGATGTCCCACTGTCCCGCAAGTTATCCTATTACAACACAAGTTAGCCAATTATCCTCACAGACGGTCACTTATCCCCCACCCACCCCCCGCCTTTCTCAACAGACACGTTTTCCAGCAGTCTCACTTCAACTGCATCTCATCCCCATGCACTCCCCTCATCCCTCCTCCAGTGGCCACTCACTCTCCATGGAATCGTCAACAACAACACCCAAGTTATGTGTTATGTCCACCCAGCCTTAGTGTCCACGCTCAAACACAGGGGCCCCACAGCGCAGTCAGTGACCACAGTTTAAGCCCCAGCAAGACTCCTGACCATAACTCTGCATCTTTCAAAAAGTGAGTAAGTTCATTTTCAGAAGGATCCTAAAACTCTGTCATATCGTCACGCTCATTCGATAATTGCCTAAGTCATTTTTAGGCATTTTGAGTTAAGGCCGAAGAGGAATATTTTAATTAAGGATACACAATTCTGCGAATGCAATTTAGTGAACAGTGCATTTTTTACTGCTGAAAACTGCAGCAGAACGCTATGCCTAAGTCTAATCCATCTTGTTGGTACTGTTTTTTCTTATTATCTCAAAATGCCTGAAAACGACTTAGGCAATTATCGAATGAGCGTGACGATATTTCGCATTCATGATTATTTTGTTCTTTCTTTTCATGTTGCCATCCCCCCCCCCCACCTCCTCCCCCCTCTTTTTCGATTTTTTTTTTCTTTTCTCGTTCTCTGGAGATAAAATGTAAAAAGGAAAAGAGAACAAAAAGTTACATTCGCAAACTTTACGTTACCTTTGTCTTTTCCTTAAATGTGAACAGCTATCAAAAGCGCCGGAATAATATTGGCAGAAATCTACCATTTTGTAATCCGTTGCCTTCTTGATTCACTGAGTGAACTGAGTTTCAATTATTATCTAACCTCGGCATTATCAAAAACGTAGAATGGTTTAGCTCAGTAGTGTACCCAAACTGACATAGATAGTAGATAGATAGATAGATAGATAGATAGATAGATAGATAGATAGATAGATAGATAGATAGATAGATAGATAGATAGATAGATAGATAGATAGATAGATAGATAAATAGATAGATAGACAGACAGAGACAGATAGATAGATAGATAGATAGATAGATAGATAGATAGATAGATAGATAGATAGATAGATAGATAGATAGATAGATAGATAGATAGATAGATAGATAGATAGATAGATAGATAGATAGATAGATAAATAGATAGATAGACAGACAGAGACAGATAGATAGATAGATAGATAGATAGATAGATAGATAGACAGACAGACAGACAGACAGACAGACAGACAGACAGACAGACAGACAGACAGACAGACAGACAGACAGACAGACAGACAGATAGATAGATAGATAGATAGATAGATAGATAGATAGATAGATAGATAGATAGATAGATAGATAGATAGATAGATAGATAGATAGATAGATAGATAGAGCTGACCCATACTTGGCCGCCCTGTCTGAAGTTGTACACTGACTCGGTTTGGATCAAAACTATTGGTCATTTGGTCAGTATGTGGTCATTCGTCCTGGGCAAATGGCCCTAATCAATGACCATTGCTTGAATGAGTTCATTTACAAGTCATTCTGAGCAAGTCTGTACCTATTCAACCTTTCCCCTGTGAATTTGTCGCTCGTAAAAACCCTCATTGTTGTCACACTCTGCAAACCACCCATGAAAAAAAGGGGAGGTAACTGACTCGTTCCTCGTGGACATTTTACGTGATAACAGAGTATCGTCCCATCGTTGCCCAAATAAAAAATTATTTTTACTGTTTACTCAATCATGTAACTCTTCGTTCTTGTACACGTGTAACTCTTCGTTCTTGTGCACGTGTAACTCTTCGTTCTTGTGCACGTGTAACTCTTCGTTCTTGTGCACGTGTAACTCTTCGTTCTTGTGCACGTGTAACTCTTCGTTCTTGTGCACGTGTAACTCTTCGTTCTTGTGCACGTGTAACTCTTCGTTCTTGTGCACGTGTAACTCTTCGTTCTTGTGCACGTGTAACTCTTCGTTCTTGTGCACGTGTAACTCTTCGTTCTTGTGCACGTGTAACTCTTCGTTCTTGTGCACGTGTAACTCTTCGTTCTTGTGCACGTGTAACTCTTCGTTCTTGTGCACGTGTAACTCTTCGTTCTTGTGCACGTGTAACTCTTCGTTCTTGTGCACGTGTAACTCTTCGTTCTTGTGCACGTGTAACTCTTCGTTCTTGTGCACGTGTAACTCTTCGTTCTTGTGCACGTGTAACTCTTCGTTCTTGTGCACGTGTAACTCTTCGTTCTTGTGCACGTGTAACTCTTCGTTCTTGTACACGTGTAACTCTTCGTTCCTGTACACATGTAACTCTTCGTTCTTGTGCACATGTAACTCTTCATTCCTGTACACATGTAACTCTTCGTTCTTATTCTTTATGTTTATTATTATTGTTGTTATGATTATTATTTTGATACAGTCATCAACACTCACCGCTACCACATTTGCATCTACCGTTACAACAATCAGTGGCACAAAGTACAAAAATGTAGCTCGCTATCCCACGGGTTCAAATCCCGGTTGGTGCAGACATGTTGGAATTTTGGGATTTTTCTCATATTTTCCTGTCCCTGGTCCTTTGTTAGGTAGGATCGAGCACCTAGTCTTCTCTGATAAAGACGAAAAATTCGGAGAGCCCGTGTGCACGTTGCGCACAACAAAGACACCTTAGCAATTGGAAATCGTGAAGAGCAGGCCGAAGAGGCCGCTGCCCGGGGCAAAATTCTAAAAAACTAAACCACAACAAGAAAAATAAAACAAGAAAGGTGAGGTAGAGGTGTGAATGCCAAGGGCAGCGAAACCTCCTAAAATAAAGACCTAAACACCCATGAGTTATCCTTTTGTACCACTGTCTATGACAGCTGATTTTACCCAGGACAAACATGCCCCCCCCCCCTCCCCTCGATTAAATACTGTCATGCGAACTAACATCCGTCCATCACTTTCATCCCACTCTGCACCCCCACCTCACCACACTCCATTTCGTGTTTGTGTCAACGCGCAGGCTTAGTATTAACAGCTCAGGACGAAGGCATGTCCACTCAGTGTAGGCGTCTCCTATTCAACACAACCGCAGATAATTAATATTGATTACACCATGGATCTTCATGAAAGAAAAACGGATAGAAGGTGATTAATCAGCGACACAAAACGAACTCATAAAACTACTTCTCCACCATTTCATATCAGCAAATGTAAAAAAAACTAAACTTTTTAGCAGGTGGAAAAGAAGGCACCTTCCAAATTTCACGTAAATCCAGGCTGTATGAGGGGCGGTAAGTCTTGTTAAAAATCTAAAAATCGTGTGAGTTGTTTTATTATGTAGATGAGTAAACATTTGAAAATAGATAGGCCTACTCGAAAATTCTGCAAGTAATTCAAAGAATACTTGGCAAATAGAGTGGTCATCTGTAGTTGTGCAAACACTTATGGGGTTTCAAGATGGGCCAGTTTTATAGCAGCTGCCACCACAACTATCTGTGCTTAAACTTTGTACCCGTTTCCTACCTTCATTATTAAGAAGACTACTGAGACTGCTGCAGTGCATAGTCGCCAGCACATTAATTGGACTACTGCTCTATCCAAAGGAAGTGTATATCCGTATAACACGTTGTATGGATATGGACAGTGCATATCCGTACAACATGTTTACCAAAAGCGCGATTGGTGAAGATTGGCTGAAACAAAACTTGGTATGGTGTTCACAAATTTAAAGTGACAACACATGGTATAGTCAGATGGACCTAGGGGCGTGAGGGTCTAGTCAGTTTGTATCAATGGGCGGTAGACAGATTGACTAATCAGGCGAAAAGGGGCTGGGGTAGCCATTGGTGATCGACGTAAACTCAAGTATATTATTAGCGCAGATCACGCAATCTCCGAGCAGAAGTTGGATTGTTTTGCTACTAAGCCGATTCATATTTTTAAAAAATATGCAGATTAACAAGGTCAGTAATATAGTATTCCGGTGTGTGTTCTGCGTCATCGAATTGTGTGCGTTGTACGGATATGCACTGTCCATATCCGTACAAAATGTATTTAAAAGTAAAAAATTACTGTAATTCGGTAGGCAAGCTAGTTTTACAGTCAGTATACCACGCCATTGCGTGTGTTCACTGTTTTTGATTTAGCTGTTCTTTCTTGCTTTCTCCTGACATAATGTGACCGGTGTTATATATCGACGGGCTTTCTCAAAATCTCTTTCTCTCTCTCTCTCTCTCTCTCTCTCTCGCTCTCTTTCTCTCTCGCTTTCTTCCTCTCTCTCTCTCTCTCTCTCTCTCTCTCTGTCTCTCTCTCTCTGTCTCTCTCTCTCTCTCTCTCTCTCGCTCTCTGTGTGTGTCTCTCTCTCGCTCTCTATGTGTGTGTGTCTCTCTCTGTCTCCCTCTCTCTCTTTCTCTCGTTCTTTCTCTCTCTCTGTCTCTTTCTCTCTCTCTGTCCCTGTCTCTCTCTCTCTCTCTCTCTCTCTCTCTCTGTCTCTCTCTTTCTCTCTCTCTGTCACAATCTTCCTTTTCTACCTCTCCTCTCTAGAAGCCCCCCCCCCAACCCCCCCCCCCGCCAGTCCTACTGTCTCCAGACCTCCATGAAAGGTAAGAGGTGTGCTGTTTGTTATAGCTATCAAGCCGTGTTACCCCTCAGCGCGTGAAGCACCCACAGAAATCAGTGACGACACAATGAATGATAATCTCCTTGTTTTCAACCAACGATTTCCAGCTTTTGTCGTATCTCGACTCCTCGGGCAAATTATTTTAGTTCAGTGGTTCTCGTATCATATAGAATAATATACCCACACTAACACTGACTGAAACTTGACCAGCTACCCAATTTATTTGTCTTATTTCTTCCAGGCCAGTATGAAATTCCTGTAGGAAAAATAGAAAGTGAAACATGAATGCACCGCCGAGTAATCTCCGCAACTTGCTCTTTGGCACTGTATGATGTCAAAGTATCGTATTTCTGCCTCGGCTATTGCTAATTAAATGGTCCTTTTTTCCGAACTAGGTAAATAATTGTTTCTCAATGTGTGACTAACGCACATGTGTCACACACAATCATTTTATTGAGAGACCACAGTGGCTTACATGAGAATTATAAAATAGAATTCTGTACTATTGACAGATTCTCGATTACTTGCGATTGTGGGTTCTTTAGAAGTGAGCCATTTGCAATATAAAGTTACACTAAATTTTTTATTTAATTTATAAATTTTTCATAGGTTTATTTGATGTGATGATGGAGATGAGATCTTTATTTTTGCGAGCGCGTCTGTCTGCTCGCTGATTCCTCTGCTCTTCATGTTGTTTTCGTCTGATTTTCCTCGTTTAAGTCTTCGTGTTCTATCCCCTTATTCTGTAGCCCTCACAAGGGCTGCTTCAGCCCTGAAAAGGGCTGTTAGGGCTTATTTGACGTAGCTGATAAGGTTTGGGTACTAATCCCACACTTAATCTCAAGATAAAAACGATTTCTCTCTGTGGCTGTCGAGCAGAACTATCTCCTGCCACAAATGGATTGTCTTGTAACCTTTAATTAAGCACTGATCCCACTGAGGGTGTGATATCAGCGATCACTCGAAAGTTACGAAGTTGTCTGGAAAAGTTGAATGTGTAAGGGCTGGCTGTTTCCGAAATAATCTGTCGTTATAGTTCCATCAAATGTACAAATGAAGTAACAGATGTTTTCGGGGAACAAGAGAATTACTTTGCTGCTGGCGAGAAATGGCTGGGTATTAATTGTAATTTGCAGTGCAGTGTGTCCAAAACGGCCCTTGCGTGTCTGTTGTATGAAAACCACTGTTCTAAGCCTGTGGCCGATGTCAGATGTTATCATGGACTGTATTTATCTGAGACATGTATGCCAAACATTCTTGCAGGTGCAACGGCTAAGAGTTTGATACCACTGGCACAAATTATGCTGTGCTGGTTCTTACAAATTCATGCATGGACGCGGCTTCTCAAACCTAGAATAACCAGGACTCTAAATTCCGTTTTGTTTAAACTTTAATCTTTTTTTTTTTTTTCTTAATCTTAGTGATTCAAAGTCAATGTCGCCAGGTATTTGCCATATTGTTGTGTGCCTTTTCGAGAAAATGGGGGTTGAAGTTTGGTCGGCAAAAGGGTTAAAACGCATAAAACATTACGTCACAAAGACTTATCTCGAAAAGTTCTCAAGACCGACTGGAATTGGAATGACTTATCTCGAAAAGTTCTCAAGACCGACTGGAATTGGAAAGACTTATCTCGAAAAGTTCTCAAGACCGACTGGAATTGGACTGACACTTATACAAAATGAAATTAGGAGTGTGAGAACCACTTTCATGACAAAACCTCAAAATTGGCAAAGTGTAACATACAACAATATGGCAGATATCCTCTGTATTAATTTAGGGAGGGGGTACTAACTTTGGGTCATGTACGGTAGCCAAAACTTAATACTCACAATAGGATTTCGGTTACCAACTTGTGGCCAATTTCTGAAAACAGTAATTCTAGCTAAGTCGCCAATGAAAAGGTTGTGGCCATTTAGGGTAGCCTATCCTAATTCTAACCTCAGCCTTAACCCTAGAGAGCTTCCCAATAACTATCTGGGCAACGACCCAAACTCAATTTGCCCATAAGGCGTGAATAATTTTGCTGATGTATTTATTTATTTATAAACCGGCCGTACGAGCAGTGCAAGACATGACCTAAAATGAATGAAAAAAACTATCTGAGTAATCGTTGGAAGGAGATTGCTTTCATGGTGAGGTAAATAGTATGGCGGGTGGGAAAGTGAATCCTCTGCCTCAAAAATGTGAATCAAATAAAAGTTTAACAATCAAACGAAAAAAAAAAATATCGATCAAATGTATCGGTGAAATGTACCGAAGGCACCACTCCGGACTAAAAAGATTCTACGTAAAAAAACGTCTTTGGTATAAGTGCCGGGGATAGCTGCGTAGTGTCTTCCCTTTCATCGAGTTTATAAGTTCATTTAGAATTATTTATACTCAAGAGACTAATCTAAAGATGTAAGTGGGGAAGGAGGGGGAGGGGCGGAGCTCAGTAACTGAAGTGGCTTACAAACTACATGTAGGTCATGGCACTACTTGGATGGTTTCTGGGTTCTGAGAATCATCCACCTTTGGGATCGAGAAGGTCTTGTTAATATGCGCAATAGAAACAGAAAGATAAATGTTATTGTTCTAATAGACAGGGCGTCAGGTAGAAAAACAAACTCAGGGTTATAGTTGCATTTAAGAAATGGGCTGCCAGGTGGACTCTGTTACGAGTCTGGTCTGGGTGTTCTGAATTAATGGGGTTATGACTGCATTTTAAAATCGAGAGGTATTTACTAATTAAGCTTTCGTACCATGCCACACACTAATAACAATCTGAATAAGTTTTTTATCAACAGACCTGCGGGGCCACAAATTTAATTACCTTAAATATCCTAACAATTTTGTCTAAATCTCTTACATACTAAAAAGACAACATCAGCAGCATCAAATGAAAATTCAATAATATGTCACTAGAAGTCTCCTCTAGATTCCTATAAGGTTAAGATCATTCTGACTCACTAACAATTTAAGTATGAATTATCTATCTCTCAGATATAGTCTGCCTACTATCTATCAAGCAAAATACTCATGTCTCTGGCGACAATGTCATCTCAGCTATTTGTGCCTACCGCTTATAATGGATCAAGCTCGTCAATACAAACTGACGTAGTTAAGTTAGATCTACTCTAGGATGGGCTGGCAATCCCCAGCCTCATCCAGACAAATCAATCTCAATTTACATATGTGTATGCCAAACATTCATTCTAGATCTAGTTGCAAGTTAATATACATCTTGTCTTGCATTCTTGGTTAGCACTTCTAGCAGATGCAGCAATCCTGTCCTACTGGAAAAATTACTTTCAGCTCCTCGTTCATTGTTGAATCAACAGACAAACACTTACACTTGGTCCCTGATAATGAATCAGGGAACAGTAGACAACAGCAGTGGGTAAATCATGCTTGAGCATATGGCACCATCGTAATGCCTATAATGGACATGGACATGAAAATAACAGTCTTCTGATTCTTCTGGCAGAATCACGCCGACGCCTGCACAGATGGAAATTTCTGTATGGAGTCCAGACCATAGGTATGGCTACGCTTTTATACTGTGCGGCCAGCTGCAAATTCCCGTCCAACTGCCTGGATTTGATTGGTGCATCCATCGAGCCCAGCTCGTAGTATTAATAGATTCTGCATGGACGTCGGTCACGGCCTTGTACCAGAAACAGACAAGGTCGAATTAAAATGTCAAAACCATTACTAAAATCTCTAAACCCTCGTGCTTTCTACGTTTTATGTACGAATTTCTGACCGCGACTAAGCGTCTTAAACTATCTAACCTTATTCACCCCTTCTCTTCCCTCGCAAGAGTTCATCAAAATCACGGGGTCGAGAACTGCACCGTCACTCCTAACCCATCCATTTATTCTATCTTGCCCCACTTTCTTTCCATCTCTAAGAAAAAGTGTTACAAAAACAAACTGCCCGCGAAAACAGTTCAAGGACATTTACGCTGGCTATAATCAACGAGACCGTGAAAAAAACAAGTCTCTTCTAATCGTGACCCAGCACGACATTTATAACTTTAACCTTGACATCCCCCACCCCAGTGGAAATTTTAAGAAAAATTTACACGATAGGATCCAAGAAACCACAAAGTTATTGTGATGGGGGCTCAAGTACTACTGTAGAAAAAACAGCCTTAAGCTTAAGAACAAAAAATCTAACTAAGAACGTGCATATTGGATGGACAAAACGCATACAATTATTGATGCCACGTTCTATAGAATCTAGTCTATCGAAATATTCTTACTGCACACAATTAAACTTCTCACGAACATTTATAATAACAATGAGTATATCACTGTATACTGCTGAATTAAAGTATAACTACTATCAAACAATCAGGCCTTACTGAAGGAATAGGCTCATAATTATCTAGTCAACACACATAATTGCTGCTTATATACACATTCACAAACAATATATTGTTAATTAAAATACTGTGGTATCCAATGGCAGCAGTAGCTCTGGTAGCTTGGTTTGCCATGTCTCCATCTCATTGACCCGCTGACAAGGGCGTCAGGTTTGTCAGAAGTTCAGGTCACAGTCCGGAATGACGCTGGTGGAAAGAGGATATTCACAAAAAAGGATTGTAAAACTGGTTCATAAAGTAATGAACAAGATAAATGTGAATCCATCCACCGTCTAGAATTGGGGGGGAAAAGCACTATCCAACCCCAATACAAGACACAAAACTCTTTAATAGGAAACTAAATTAGACGTGACAAAACATCAGCTTGGGAATTGTCACCGCCAGCGATAGCCCGGATAACAAACCGGTATTCCTGGAGTGCAAGACTCCATCTCGTTAATCGAGCATTTTTAGCCCTGTTAGACTTCAAGAATAACAACGGACGATGGTCCGTTTCAATTATAAACTCGGACATGAGTAGATATCGCGAAAATGCGTTTACAGCAAAAATGATAGCGAGGCACTCTCGCTCGATAATTGCATAGCGGCATTCCCTATCTAGCAACTTGCGGCTGGCGTATAGACATGGCCGCAAGGTATCGTCTCGTTCCTGTAATAACACAGCTCCCAATCCCTTGTCCGAGGCATCAGTGCGGACAATAAATATTTGGTTTATATCTGGAAGTATGAGAATAGGGGAAGTGGAAAACAATCGTTGAACGGTACGAAGTGTATCAGCACATTCGGTTGTCCATTTCACTTTATTAGGAAAATTCTTTCTTGTGAGGTCCGACAACGGAGCTGTAAGCGAAGAAAAATTTGGAATGAATTTCCTATAATAGTTAAGAAAGCCCAATAAACTACGAACTTCTTTCTTAGTTCGAGGGGGTTGGAGCTTTAAGATGGTAGTTATCTTCTTGTCATCAGGAGTCTGAACGCCGTGGGCAATTGTATGGCCCAGAAAATTAATTTCATTATATCCTAAAAACACCTTACTGGGTTTCGCCGTAAGGCCAGCTCGACGAAGAGCAATAAAAACTTGTCGTAGGGCTGCGAGGTGGCCCGACCAATTGGTTTCATAAATACAAATGTCGTCAAAATACGACAATACGGAATTCATATTCTGGAGCAATATTGTCATCATACGGGCGAAAGTGGCAGGGGCTGTAACTAATCCGAAAGGCATATAGCGCCACTGCATGAGACCCAACGGGGTCTGAAAAGCGGTATATTGCTTGCTATTCTCATCAAGCGGAATTTGCCAATAGCCTTTGGAAAGATCAATTTTAGAAAAAATCGTTGCCCTCGCTAACTGCGCAAAAAGATTTTCCTGGTTGGGAATCGGTTCAGCGTCATATATCGTAACCTCATTAAGTTTACGATAGTCAATACAAAAACGCACTGTATCATCTTTTTTTTTCACTAATACGATGGGTGAGTTATATGGGCTCGTCGATCGCTCTATCACTCCCAGGTGAAACATGTTCCGTACCTCGGTTATTATAGTCTCCTGTGCGTGCAGCGGACGCGGGTATGGTTTAACAAAGACGGGTATATCCGTCTTTAATCTTATAACATGCTGTACCAAAGAAGTATTACCTGGTAGATCAGTAAAGACCGTAGTAAACTCGTTAAGTAAATCTCTTATATCTTGTCTTTGCGATTCAGACAGATTTGGATTTATATTTACATCCGGCGTATTTTCAGAAGATTGCAGCGCGGGGATTGAATGCTCTATCTTAATAGGATCATCATCGTCAACTGCAACTAAGGCCGCATTGGCCTGAGCAATCACATTTCGGCGATTATTCTGACGATTATCATCGTCGGACAGGTACTGCTTTAACATATTTATATGGAAGACTTTGTCCTGTCCCCGAATCTTGATAAGATAATTTACTCGAGAAAGTCTCTTTAGGACTTTAAAAGGTCCCTTCCATGTAAGAAGGAGTTTATTTTTCGTCTCCGGAAGGAGAACAAGAGTTTGGTCTCCGACGGCCAAGGTTCGCAATCGGCTACCTTGATCACGATATAGTTTATAAAGACTCGCATGCGCCGCAGAAGATTTTTGTGCGAGCTGACAGGCGTTAAGAATTCGATGGCGCAAGTCTACAACGTATTGATATGCAGACCGCGTATCGTTGTCGTCGGTGTCTGATCCGGCGAATAAATCACGGAGTATGGCCATTGGACCACGCGGCTTGCGACCATACAATAATTCGAAGGGGGAAAAACCCGTCGATGCATTCGGTAGTTCTCGGTATGCAAAGAGAATAGCGGGGAGTTGTCGATCCCAATCACTCGGCTTGTCGGCCGAAACTCGCGCAAGCATAGCTTTCATGGTAGCATTCCACCGTTCACAGCAGCCATTAGACTGTGGGTGGTATGGAGATGTCAATCTTTGTTTAATCCCGACCAATTCCAAGACTTTCTTAAAAAGCTCAGAGGTAAACTGTGGACCTCTGTCCGATAAAATTTCAACCGGAAATCCAAGACGCGAAAAAATAGTAATAAGCGCTTCAGCCACATGATCGGCTGAAATGTCTTTTAGTGGGATGGCCTCTGGCCAACGGGTTGCGTAGTCAATGACAGAAAGTATAAAACGATGTCCTCTGTCTGACTTGTGTAGAGGCCCAACTATATCTACGGCAACGCGCTCAAATGGTCTGGAGACCATAGGCATCTCCTGCAGAGGAGCCCGCGATGCTCTCCCTTTAGGAGTACGTCTCTGACATACGTCACATGTTGATACGAACCGGTTTACATCTGCGTAAATACTGGGCCAAAAAAATTGCGATAGTATTCGAGACTTAGTTCTGGCCTTTCCTTGGTGACCCGCCAAGGAAGTGTCATGCGCGAGACGAATAATGTCGCGACGAAAAGATTTTGGTACTACAAGTTGCATAATGGCCTCTCGCTTATTCCGAAAATTACGATATAATAAGTCATCTTTAATAAGAAACTTAGAGGTATCCGGCGCTGTAGGATCAACTTTAGTAAACAAATGTTTCAATGTGGGGTCTGAATGTTGCTCATCATGGAATGCAGTAGACGTTATGTTTAATTCAATAGTAGGGTTACTCAATGCACTGTCTGCTCGTCGACTCGATTGTAGGCGTGTTGTCGCACAAGCAACACTTTCATCCTTAGTCCAAATTTCCAAGTTACCGATAGGAAACTTATTTACTTGAGGTACATTCCCTATGATTACATCAGCCACTGGATTAGGCAGTACACATGCGGCAACAATACCTGTGAGAAAAGGTGTATCAATATAAACTTCTGCAAGACGGAATCGCTCTACAGATCCGCCAAAAGTAATACAAGTTACATCTTTATCCAAAAATTGTGTTGGACGGACTAGTGACTGTCGAACGCCGATAGTCGTGCATCCGGAGTCACGTAGAACAGAAGCGCGAATCGCGTTCACGCGGCCCTGGTAAAATGTTAATTCACCCAGTTCATGTAGGGCGGACATGACTGGAATAGCTTTTGATTGCGATGAAGATTTATTAGTATAACCAACATCTGTATAGGGTGTAGATTGTACAGAGCAGGCATTTGCCGCTTCCATTTTCACGTTACAAAATTTTTGTATGTGGCCTACCCTATTACACCTAAAACACATAATACGATGAGGATCGTTTCCACGATAAGGAAGACTCTGCGGTCTATCATAATCATGATTATTATCAAAATGCACTCGTCGCGGCGGTCCCTGAGGCCGGTTATATTGTTGGCCTGGATAGTTGCCACGATAATATGGACGAGGCTCGTGAAAAGAATAGCTCTGGTATCCTCGACGCGGGGATAAATTACTTCGATTCGGAAAATCCCTCTGTCTAAAAAAAAGCGGCTCTGATTGAGAGCGCGGATTTGGGGCCTGACGACGAGTCGGCCTTGAACGATCGTGTCCGGTTGGCGCTCCTTTGCCGACGTTGGCATAACACGGTGCTGTAGTTGAAGGCTTTGCCAAAGGACGATTTGGGTGGGCGGACGCATAACGTTCCGCGCACGATGTGATTTCTTCAGAGGATGTCGGTGCCCTCTCTTTAAGGTGGGCAACCAAATCGGAATGACATGCCGTATAGATTTGGTCTTTTAAGACCAAATCATAAAGTTGAAAATAATTTCCGGTAGTCACGTTCGCGAGCTCGATCCAGCGATCTAAGTAATGTTTCAGCCGATTCACATAAGTTGAGAAATTTTCAGATGGCTCAGGTTTACATGCGCGAAATCTCTGATGAAAGCCATCCTCGGTATGCTGGAATCGCTTAAGCAGTGCTGTTTTAAGCTTGTCATAGTCGTTGGCATCCTCTACTTTGAGGCTATGAAATACTTCTAGAGCCTTACCTGTTAGTAAATTAGACAGGCATGAACTGTACATTGCCCTCTGCCATCCGACGCATTTAGCGTGTAGCTCGAACCGATGCAAATATGCGTCGATCCGGTCGAGTTTTTCATTAAACGTCGGAAGCTTCGGTTTTGTAGCATATGTATTGCTGGCAACAGTGGGGGCTATGAGCGATTCTCGCTCTAGTTTCTTTATTGCGAGTTCATGCTCCCTTTTTTCTCTCTCTACAGCCTCTTTTCCTCTCTCTCTTGCTTCTTTTTCTCGTTCTCTTTCTCTTTCCTTTTCTCTCTCTCTTTCTTTTTCTCTTTCTCTTTCTCTTTCTTCTTTTTCTCTCTCTCTTGCTCTTTCTTCTTTTTCTCTCTCTCTTGCTGCTACCCGATCCTCACGGTCTCGGTCTTGCTGTACTTGTCGTTCGCACCACGAGGCGCGTTCTTCTTCTGGTATACCCAGAGCTTTGGCAGAGTCAATGTATTTCAGAAACTCGGCCATAATGTGTATTAAAATCTGTTACCCGTATAGATTCGTATAGAATCAAAACACTGGCACGGTAGTGTGTGCACAATTAGTAAGTATTTACCTACTGTTATGGTATATCGCGGTATCAATTATAGTATCTGTAACAGTTACTCTCTCTCAATATTAATTCAGTGTCCTACGTTAGCACTGCTTCGCGAAAAGAACGTTCTATCTCTCTCTGTAAATTGCAGGCAGTGTCACTTCCACTGCAAAAATTTTATCTCTCTCTCTCTGAATATGAATTCTAGTAAGGCAGTGCCGTCTATCCGTTGCTCCCACTGCAGTAAAATATATATTTATCGCCTTTAATGCGACAAATCAGTGTCTTGAGTGATCACTCTCAAAATTTATGTCTCTCTCAACGCGACGAACCAGTGTCCTCTGTTATCACTGTCAAAAATGTATCGCTTTCTCAATGCGACAAATCAAAAATATATCTCTCTCTCAACGCGACAAATTTGAAATATCTCTCTCTTCTTAAAACGCGCACACGCAGTGTCTTCTGTTACCACTGCAAAATTATTCTCTCTATATTCGACGTGAAATTATCACGTGATCAAAAATTTATTCTCTCTCTCTCTCACATATCAATACCAGATTACAATTCAACGTGGTTTTAGCACGTGAAACACCTCAGGCATATATTGTAAACATAGCAATGTTAGTATACTAGTTTAAAGTTTATAAGGAAAAAAAAAGAAATACACTAAACAGGACGCTAGACTCACAAGAAAGACGAACGATAACAGACCCTACAAGTCCTAACTTATATTACAGAAAGTTTAAGAAAAAGACAGGAGAGACATCTTCCTAAAGAAATGTGAGGAAGTAAAAGAACGTCACAATCTATACGAATAATGGATCCCTAATAGAATTATTCACAGTGAAGCAAATCCCCCCGAGTTATCAATAGCCACCAAGGCACTCCAATATCCTTCGTAATGGCAAAGAAGATATGCTATACTATGACCCCAACCAACCTCCCGCTCTTAAACTAAACATATAGTAAATGGAAAAAAGCCTGGAAACACAGAGCGGAAAGTACCTCGCAATCCTCAAGACTGACAAACAGATGGTTCACTTAACTTTCTTTTGATGAATTCAGATGGTAATGTCCTCAATCCATAGCTCGTTCCAAGCCCAAAAAAAATGTGTTTCTGTCTGAGGTAGATCTGTAAGGTGGCTGGTGTCCCTCGCCGGTGTCGTCGGGTCAATGAGATGATGAGCTCACCATATGAAATTGAACCAAAATATTATATTAATAGAAATTGCCTATAAACTATAATAAAAAGGACCTGAAATCACAATGTTATAACAGAACAATATTAAATAATGGAATAAAATGCAATAGGTTTTAGAATAATTTACCTAAATGGCATGGCGTTATTTAAGTTCTTTAAGGGGTCCCTCTCCAGTGTTACGAGTCTGGTCTGGGTGTTCTGAATTAATGGGGTTATGACTGCATTTTAAAATCGAGAGGTATTTACTAATTAAGCTTTCGTACCATGCCACACACTAATAACAATCTGAATAAGTTTTTTATCAACAGACCTGCAGGGCCACAAATTTAATTACCTTAAATATCCTAACAATTTTGTCTAAATCTCTTACATACTAAAAAGACAAAATCAGCAGCATCAAATGAAAATTCAATAATATGTCACTAGAAGTCTCCTCTAGATTCCTATAAGGTTAAGATCATTCTGACTCACTAACAATTTAAGTATGAATTATCTATCTCTCAGATATAGTCTGCCTACTATCTATCAAGCAAAATACTCATGTCTCTGGCGACAATGTCATCTCAGCTATTTGTGCCTACCGCTTATAATGGATCAAGCTCGTCAATACAAACTGACGTAGTTAAGTTAGATCTACTCTAGGATGGGCTGGCAATCCCCAGCCTCATCCAGACAAATCAATCTCAATTTACATATGTGTATGCCAAACATTCATTCTAGATCTAGTTGCAAGTTAATATACATCTTGTCTTGCATTCTTGGTTAGCACTTCTAGCAGATGCAGCAATCCTGTCCTACTGGAAAAATTACTTTCAGCTCCTCGTTCATTGTTGAATCAACAGACAAACACTTACACTTGGTCCCTGATAATGAATCAGGGAACAGTAGACAACAGCAGTGGGTAAATCATGCTTGAGCATATGGCACCATCGTAATGCCTATAATGGACATGGACATGAAAATAACAGTCTTCTGATTCTTCTGGCAGAATCACGCCGACGCCTGCACAGATGGAAATTTCTGTATGGAGTCCAGACCAGATGAGTTCTTTTGTTTCTCGGGGGCCTCAGCATAGTGCTGTTGGCCCCCGGAGTCCAGACCATAGGTATGGCTACGCTTTTATACTGTGCGGCCAGCTGCAAATTCCCGTCCAACTGCCTGGATTTGATTGGTGCATCCATCGAGCCCAGCTCGTAGTATTAATAGATTCTGCATGGACGTCGGTCACGGCCTTGTACCAGAAACAGACAAGGTCGAATTAAAATGTCAAAACCATTACTAAAATCTCTAAACCCTCGTGCTTTCTACGTTTTATGTACGAATTTCTGACCGCGACTAAGCGTCTTAAACTATCTAACCTTATTCACCCCTTCTCTTCCCTCGCAAGAGTTCATCAAAATCACGGGGTCGAGAACTGCACCGTCACTCCTAACTCATCCATTTATTCTATCTTGCCCCACTTTCTTTCCATCTCTAAGAAAAAGTGTTACAAAAACAAACTGCCCGCGAAAACAGTTCAAGGACATTTACGCTGGCTATAATCAACGAGACCGTGAAAAAAACAAGTCTCTTCTAATCGTGACCCAGCACGACATTTATAACTTTAACCTTGACAGACTCTCTCCCTCCTCGCTCACCCAAACCGGATCATTTTCAAAGAGTAAACTGTAATTCGTTTTGTGCATGCAAGACTCTCATGATAACATTTCAAATGTACTAGTTATGAAAGTGTTAGCCCATTTGGTTCACGAGCATTCAAGTGATGATAATAAATTCAAGTCATTTGGACAGATGGTGAATTGGGGCTTTACTGTGTGTCAGCTCGATAACCGCTGTATTGCATGTAGGCCTACTATGATTGTGTATTCTAGAGAAGTCTGCCTGCTCATAATATGTCTTGGTGGAAGTAGTTAAGTGATAAAGGAGTGTATGAACATGTAATGTACAATTTTAGAGAATTATATACGACAAAAATTATTTAAATTAAATAATAGCCAAATATTAGTCTTTCTTATTTATAATTTGTCCAAGTCTCTCTTTGCAGTTAGTTTTGAATAACAAACGGAGGAGGCGAATGGGAATTATAAAAGGAGGAATTCAGTCTATTCATTAAACTTCCAATGCCCCAAAAATCTGCTAAAAAGTAGTAAGCTATTCGTTGTTAGCTTTACACTTTCAGACTGCTTTATAGAAAGAGACGTTTCGTTGTCTCTTACAAAACCCCGACAGAGTGTGAAATAGATGTATATCAATTATCATAATCCTCACACAGGCGTTATTGCTTTCCAGATCCCTGAATACAAACCCAGAGAACAGTTAACGACAGATCTTGTAGCAATATTTGGACAATAAATTATTCTTTTTGCAATTCGCCCTGAAATCAAACTCATCGAAGCGTGCCAGACTGTGAAAAGAAACATGAAACATACACTTTCTTCATCATTAAGTAAATGTTTTCTTAATAACAATAGGTCAACAATATAATAGCATTTTGAAAACGGACATAAATCGCCTCCTCGCGTGCTGTTACCTGTAAGTTCGGCTGAAACTTTGGTCGACTACTAGTCATTGTGTTTCCTTTTTTGCTAGTCGGTAAGAACAAAGGGATTACAGCGCGCGTTTAGACTTGATTAGCTTCTGTGATAAGGATGATTAATTTCGACACAGGCAAAACGAAAACGACCCCGATTTGTTATCGGCGGTATTGTCTGCTCCCCCCCCCCCTTTTTTTTTCCCCTGGAGCGGACAAATGCCGGTTGCAATTACAAGATCAGTGTTCATTCGCTCTCTGATCCCCGACAGGGTTTCACTGGGTTTGCTGAACTGTTAATTTCGGTACCAGGCATCTTGAAGCCGTGTGTATGCATATCTATGTGTGTGTTTGTGTATTTTGAAAACGATTACTAACATCCTGTGTAACGATTTTTTTGTTTTATTCGCAATCTTCATTGATCAACATTTTGATTTACCGTTAAATTTGCCCTCGCGCCCCGCTCCGCTCTCTTCTGTATATATTTTTGCTTTTCAAGTTGTTGTGTTTTTTTTTCAGTGTCAAAAAGCAGTTGTGTGCACTGTGCTCTGACAAATGAAATGCACCAAAAGAATAGATAGGTAAATGCAATAGAATACTCGACATAATATAAAGAAAACAGACACTCTGTGTTAGTATGGTTTTTTATTAGCATTATTATTATTATTATCATGTTATTATTGTTATTTTTTAATTATTATTATTTATTTTTTTGCGAGAAGTAGTTTGGGGGCTTTTTGCTGCACACATTTATCATTATTATAATTATCATCATCATGATTATTGTCATTACTAACCCTGACCATAACCGTTGCACTATATAGTGAAAACAGAGACTTCGAAATGTAGTGTAACTTTCTACTTCGCTCTATGCCCACTGTTTGTGCCCGCCCAGCCCCAATTCAATTTCTTTATTTATATTACAAACTCATAATTTTGCATAAGGTCGCAGAAAAGTCGACTTGGATCTATGTGAATCGGAGGATATGTTCGGTCCCCTGAGCAATGCAAAAAGTTCGTGTGGTAGAGCGCTTACCTTGTATGCGAGAAGTCATCGGTTTATTAATGATGAAATCCGAAGTTAAAACAAACACTTTTATAATGATCCCTCGTGTCTTAACAACAAAATGTGATTGTATCGGAGGTGGTGGTTGATACTGAAGACCATGGTAGCGATGATGATGATGGTAGTGATGATGATGGTGGTAGTGATGATGATGATGTTGATGGTAGTGATGATGATGGAGGTAAATAGATTCTCTTTTAAATATATTTAAATAAATTCTCCATCCCAAAAATTCTTATGCATCATTTTATTGCATTTTAATTAAATCTCTTCATCATGCCCCAGGAATTTAATTAATGCACCAACAGTTTTTATATTTCTGGTAAGAATGTTAGGAATGCAAGAATGAAGTAAATGAAGACGACTGACGCCGACGACGACGATGACGATGATGATAATGATGATGATGGTGATAACAATTTTGTATGATCTATGAGGAACCTACCAGTACCAGATAGTTTGTAACATAACTGTATTCATCCAGAATGGAAAATTGAATCTTGCCAAACAGCCACCACACTTTGCTCTGTGACCTTTTCTTCGTCTGACCCCAACTTTAGCCTCAACTCCCCCACCCCCTTTGTCACAAATCCCAGACTGGGAGATGTAATAAGTTATGACAGGACAACAATCACGAACAAACAAGTTAACACTTAACAGAACAATCCATCAGACTCACACATTTATTAAACATAATTATACATATAATAGCGCAATTACATATATTATATTATTGAAATGACTGCCGTACAACGGCCTTATTCTCACACACACGCTCCCTCGGATCCACAATCCGGTAGTTACTCCTAAAGGCACTTCGGCCTCAGCCTCTCCCCTCAGGGCCTTAATAGTACATTAATGATTCACTGGCACCGCAGTCTCTCAATATCACCTTCCTATTGTCATACACCTTAGCACTCCCCTCGCACCTCCGCAGGGCAATAACACATTATTATTTCCATAGCCATCAACATGGCAACAACATAATATCAGTTCACTAGCCTATCAACATGGCAACAATATAGTATCTCATTCACTCTCATATCTACGTCCCTGTCCGTGGCCTGACTGCCACGACTTTATGTGCCTCTACTGTCCTGCACTGACAGCCTCACTTCTGGCCTATGTGTGGCCTCCGGCCCTATGCTGGCCTATCCCCTGTGCTCATCGAGGTGGCTCTGCGGCCCGTCCCCGACACCTACAAGAATAACATTACATTGGTATAATACCCTACCATTGCTATTCACTCCACCTCTCCTTACAATCCATGAAGCGTACACACACTAGTTCACCTTTCACTCACCACACATCTTACGGTAACACACCTCCATCGGAGTACACACTACTCACTCGCGCTACAAATCCATGAACTCACTTTCATCTATCGCTCATGGCGCACATTGCTATATTCAATATCAAGGACTTCCACATTCCTCACATATACTTATTCACATCATGGTAATAGACGAATATAATATAATACATCAATCATAATAATCAATCAACATTCTACATACCAGTCATAACTGGAAAGACTCTCACTAGTCTTCTCGACTGCTTCCTTTTATCTCTGCCCGATGGGCTATTATTCACAGATCCGCTCCCTAGGACCTTCTAACTTGCAGTGATAGTTATACAGCGCTTTCGCCTCCTTCAGACCCCCCACTCATGACATGCACGACTTTCTCACTTGTCTCCGTGCGTTAATTTTACTCTCCTCTCCCCCCGTAATTATTAACTATCGCTCACTCCACTCGTGACATCATCCCCCACCCCAAAAAAATTAATGCAATTAATTTCAAATCGCATCAAGATGACTGTCAACGAGTGAGCGTGAGCAATACCTACACTAAAAAAAACTGACCTAGCAGTTCCCCTAGTATATAAAATACCGAAATCAGGGGAAAATATGGGGATCAATATGGTCTGAAATATGCATATATGTGTCACCTCATGAATAGCTAACTAAACACAATATCTAATACAGAATCAAAAACCATTCAACCTATCAACCATTCTTCATATCATATATTTTATAATGTCAATATTTTAAAGTCGACTCATTCACAGAGATCCTGTCAATGTTCCTGTCCTCCGATGTATAAGCTCCTGAAATCTTCCAATAGGCTCGACTAAGGTAGTCGGCGATATGATTGCTGGTTCCTGGAATTGGTTGAATAACGAAGGTATACGGCTGCAAAGCCAATGCCCATCTAGACAAGCGTGGGCTGGACGAACGATTCTTCGACAAAAATGTCAGTGGCTTGTGGTCTGTCTGGATACAAAATTCTCGTCCCATGAGATAACGTCCTAATTTCTGGACGGACCAGACAATGGCAAGACACTCACGCTCTATCACAGAATACTTTCTTTCTCTCTGCAATAACTTCCTACCGACATAACATACAGGATGGAGACATTCGTTCTTCTCCTGTAGAAGACAAGCGCCGACACCAGAGTCCGACGCATCCGTTCTGAGGATAAAATTAGATCGAAAATCGGGTAATATCAAAATGGGTGACGATGATAATGCTGTCACCAAATTATTAAATGATGTCTGACATTCAGACGTCCACTGGACCTTATCGGGTTGTCCCTTCTTAGTAAGGTCAGTAAGAGAAGATGACAAGGAGGAAAAATTTGGAATGAACTTTCTGTAATAATTTAAAATTCCCACTAAGCTTCTGACTTGTTTCTTTGTTTTAGGGATTTGCAACCCTACTAACTTGTCAATTTTTGTTTCTTCAGGTCTCTGAACACCTCTACCCACAATATGTCCTAAGAATATTATCTCTGGACATGCCAAATCCATCTTTGCGGGTTTAGCAGTTAACCCAAAATGACGTAATCGTTGAAAAATTACTGTTAGTGTCTGAATATGATCAGACCATGTCGACGTATGGCATGCTATATCGTCAAAGAATGACACGACATTAGGTATGTCCTTCAACACTAATCTCATTAATCGTGCAAACGTCGCTGGCGCGTTTACCAACCCAAATGGCATGACCTTAAATTGGAATAATCCAATGGGCGTTTGGAACGCCGTGTATTGTTTAGACTCCTCAGTAAGCGGGATTTCCCAATACCCTTTCGTCAAATCAATCTTGGAAAACCACGTGGACCCGGCCAATGAAGCTATTAATTCCTCCTGGAACGGGATAGGCTCCCTATCGCCTACCGTAATAGTGTTCAATCTTCGAAAATCAATACAGAACCGCACCGATCCATCAAGTTTCTTCACGAGGACGATAGGTGATGAATACGGCGATGTTGATGGTTCTATCACATCTAACTTCAACATTGACTCAACTTCCTTTATGACTCTATCTCTCGAAGAAAACGGCAACGGATACGGTCTAAGAAATACTGGCTTATCCGAAGTCAACTTTATTTGGTGCTCGATCACTGTAGTGCGACCCGGCAAATCCGTAACAACATCCGGAAATGACGCTAATAGGGTCTCAAGTTCCCTACTCCTTGAACTCGTAAGGTCAGGGTTAATTTTTACGTCCCTGTAACCTTGTGTCGGAGTTAACTCCGGCAATTGAATTTGTAACTCTTCCTGCGCCTCGGTGTCGCTTACGTCACAGTCCAACTGGTCTACGACCCCCGTACAAGCAGCAGAGAAGACAGTCTCCTCTGGTCTTGTCTGTGCACACAGATACTGTGGTCTCTCATAAAATCTCTGTAGCATGTTAACATGGAAAACCTTACTCGCTCCATCAATGTGGATAGCGTAATCTACCTTTGAAACAACTCGCTCAATAACATAAGGGCCTTTCCATGTCATCAATAACTTATTATGGTCCGTAGGTAACAACAACAGAACCTTGTCTCCTGGCTTAAAAATTCTCAGTTTGGAACCTCCATCCTTATAGTCCTCTGCTCTTTTCGAAGCGATACCAGAAGCTTCTTCTGCTATAGTGCGCGCAGAAGATAGTCTTTCTCTTAAATCAACAAGGTACTGAAACCTTTTTAAACGGTTCCGAAACCGTGGGGATCTCTTGACGAGGAGCCTGGGGTGAACGACCCTTATGCGTCGTCTTTTGGCACGCACTGCACGTCTTACAATATAAACGTACATCTCTGTATACTGACGGCCAATAAAAGTTTTTCAGAACTCTTTCCTTGGTTCTAGTACTTCCCATATGACCCGCTAATGGAACATCATGGGCCAGACGCAATACTGTAGCAATTAACGACCGTGGCACGACGACCTGCTTTTGAACGGAAGCCACTGTGACGTACATACGGAACAGAATGCCCCCCTGGACAAAAAAAGAAGATGACCCGTTCTTATATCTCCTCGTTTTCTCGGTTCGCGCTTCCCCAAAACATGGGTTTAATGATGGATCCTCCCCTTGTAATTTCGCCAAGCGCTCTGGCGTGATATCTAGGTTGACCGCTGGCGTAGCCAAAGGTCTAATCTTGTCTTTATCGGCTACCCGTCGGCGTGTTTCGACCGCGGCGCAAAAGTCAATACCTTTTGATTGCGACCATGCTTGCACGTTCTCATCGGAAGGGGAACCTACCCGTGATACATTCCCAATGATGAGCTGGGCGCCTGGAAAACAACCAACGACTGCTTCGACTTCCCCGCTAAGGAAAGGTGTATCTATCATTATTTTTGCCATGGGTAATTTCTCAATGGCCCCCGAAAATTGGATGCACGGGACAGTCTCACCTGTAAGCTGTGAATCCCGAATGCAGTCCCTATGCACTCCCACAACGGTAGATCCTGTATCTCGTAAAACCGAGACCGGTTCGTCCCCAACAAACCCCGGATAAACCCTAAGACCACCTCCTGTATGACATGAATTTATAACGGGGATCTTTCTCCCACAAGGTAAAACACCGGAAGATAATAACTTCTCACAACTGGGACACTTAGAATACTGTCCGCCTCCGTTGTCCGATGTAACGCACGCAGCCGCATGATGAAATTTATTTGGGGAACATGGACTGGAGCTACTGTCCACGTTCGCCGCTATCCTACCTGCAGGGCAGTTCACGCTGATGTGATCTGCTCTTCCCCAGTTCCAACACTTCGCGGCCCTACACTCGCGCGAAAAGTGACCCACGCGTCCGCAAGTCCAACACTCCGCTCCCTGTGCTGCTCTAGGCCTGGGTCCCCGTGACCCCTCGCGACCGGAACTAGAGTCCCTATGCCGTCGGTCATCGGCAAAGGTCACAAGTCGGCCCCGGCCATTACCGCGACCTAGCCCTCCTGCTCGGTCAAACTTACCGGATCCATATGCCGGTGATTGGTGATAGCCCCTACGCTGCCCCTGGGCTTGCCCACTATAGGCACCACGCTGACGCGACCTGTCCCCAAGTCCTGCCGGCGACCCCTCGACAACGGCGACGTACCCAGCATCTTGGACGTATGCCCTGGCGACTGGTTTGGACGGATGCGCCGTACGGTATGCCTCCGCCAACTTAGACGCCTCCTGCACCGTCGCGGGTTCGTTCTCTTTCAGGAAAGCCACCAGATCTTTGTGGCACGACGCGTACAGCTGGTCACGGATCATTAAGTCTTTCAGTTTAGCAAAATCCGTGCCCACATGCGCCAAGTCTACCCAGTTCGCGAAATACTCAGTTAGTCTCGCGACGAAGGCAGCAAAGTCCTCCCTGGTATCTGCACGTGCTCGCCTAAACTGCTCCCGGAAATATTCCTCGGTACGCGCAAATCGGCGAAGCAGCAAAGCCTTCAGCTTATCGTAATCTTGCACGTCTTCGCGCTGTAGCTCTTTAAAGTAGGTTAACGCTCGCCCCTGCAATAGCGACGCCAGGTACGTGGCCCATAATTCCTTATTTTCCCCCCATTGCAATTGTGCGTTCAGTTCGAACCTGTAAAGGAAGGCGTCTATGTCGTCCTTCCGGTCGTCGAACGTAGGGAGCTTAATCCTAACGCCACCTTTATTGGGTACCTGCCGCTCAACTGTTTCTGTTGGCGCACTCTTTTTGATTTCCAACTCCGCTATTCTTACTCGCGCGTCTGTCTCCCGCTCTTGAGCTTCTATCTCCTTTAACCTTATCTCCCTTTCCTGCTCCCTATCCTGTCTCTCCTGTCGCTGAGCTTCTAACTCCTTTAACTTAAACTCTCTTTCCTGCTCCTTATCCTTAGCCTCTCTCTCCTGTTGCTTAAACTCCCTTTCCTGTTGCTGAGCCTTAGCCTCTCTTTCCTCTTGCTTATCCTTAGCCTCTCTCTCCTGCTCCTGAGCCTTAGCCTCTTTTTCTCGCTCTCTATCCTTAGCACGCTCATCGCGCAAATCCGCCTGCTGTTCTTTAATCCAGCCGCGTAGCTCCTCTCCCTCCAGGCCAAGTTCCTTACCCAACTTCATTAGTTGTTGGAGTTCCGCCATTTCACAGATTTATGGTTATGGTATGTATTTAAAAAAACGGCCAACCTGTCGGTATGATAACTAACGACACGACCAGAGACCTGAGATCACACCAGATATAACAATACCCAATTCAGAATACAATTCAGAAATTTACCTTTACAGCACAACTACTTCTATATCTACAAAATGTATAGCACTATTAATTATAAAAAGAATAGAAAAGACAAGAATGAAGAAATACAGTAGAAGGACCACAAGTACGTCAAGGACAACGAACCAGACTAGGACAAAGCTTCTACAAAAAAAAACTATAATGGAAAAAAAAAATGCAACCTACTACGCCGATTACACTACAAGGTACGAACAAGAACAGAGTCTGAAAAAAAAGAACGTATCTACAGAAAGGTAGAAGAGGGACAAGAGAAACGTCTTCCTAAAACAACGAGGAAGATAGAACGCTACAATCTAAACAAAAATACAGGTCCCTACAGAACTGGTCACTGTGATGAACGAAGTTCCAAAGTTTACCACACCTTTTTAAAAGGATAAACTAAGTTCAACACAGCAAACCCGCGCCACCGCCCATATAATCAATTACAACGAAAACAGAAAAACAGCAGGAAAAGACAGAAGAAAAGACAGCCCTCAATCCAGGGCACAAAATTTTCACTTAACTTTCACCCTAGATTTCAATTTCTCCCTTTCCTCGGAGCTCTGGCTGCTCGTCTCCTCAGGCTGCACGCACACACTCTGGAAAGTTTAAATACAAATTAATACCTATTCATAGCAATACATGCATCAATATACATTCATTATTATACATAAATCATATCATGAAATGTCCATTCATCCAACGAACAAGACAGCACAATTACCTACTAACTAACTACAACTAAATATTACGAAAATGGACGAGTCACAATGGACGAGCCCCCAATGTCACAAATCCCAGACTGGGAGATGTAATAAGTTATGACAGGACAACAATCACGAACAAACAAGTTAACACTTAACAGAACAATCCATCAGACTCACACATTTATTAAACATAATTATACATATAATAGCGCAATTACATATATTATATTATTGAAATGACTGCCGTACAACGGCCTTATTCTCACACACACGCTCCCTCGGATCCACAATCCGGTAGTTACTCCTAAAGGCACTTCGGCCTCAGCCTCTCCCCTCAGGGCCTTAATAGTACATTAATGATTCACTGGCACCGCAGTCTCTCAATATCACCTTCCTATTGTCATACACCTTAGCACTCCCCTCGCACCTCCGCAGGGCAATAACACATTATTATTTCCATAGCCATCAACATGGCAACAACATAATATCAGTTCACTAGCCTATCAACATGGCAACAATATAGTATCTCATTCACTCTCATATCTACGTCCCTGTCCGTGGCCTGACTGCCACGACTTTATGTGCCTCTACTGTCCTGCACTGACAGCCTCACTTCTGGCCTATGTGTGGCCTCCGGCCCTATGCTGGCCTATCCCCTGTGCTCATCGAGGTGGCTCTGCGGCCCGTCCCCGACACCTACAAGAATAACATTACATTGGTATAATACCCTACCATTGCTATTCACTCCACCTCTCCTTACAATCCATGAAGCGTACACACACTAGTTCACCTTTCACTCACCACACATCTTACGGTAACACACCTCCATCGGAGTACACACTACTCACTCGCGCTACAAATCCATGAACTCACTTTCATCTATCGCTCATGGCGCACATTGCTATATTCAATATCAAGGACTTCCACATTCCTCACATATACTTATTCACATCATGGTAATAGACGAATATAATATAATACATCAATCATAATAATCAATCAACATTCTACATACCAGTCATAACTGGAAAGACTCTCACTAGTCTTCTCGACTGCTTCCTTTTATCTCTGCCCGATGGGCTATTATTCACAGATCCGCTCCCTAGGACCTTCTAACTTGCAGTGATAGTTATACAGCGCTTTCGCCTCCTTCAGACCCCCCACTCATGACATGCACGACTTTCTCACTTGTCTCCGTGCGTTAATTTTACTCTCCTCTCCCCCCGTAATTATTAACTATCGCTCACTCCACTCGTGACACCCTTCCCCCCCCCCCCTCAAGCTTTACAAAGAAACGGACACACAGTGACCCACAGAAATCAAAGGCGTTGACCGTGAAGACACTGACCACAGCTACAACTTTACTCGTTGACACAAAATAATCCCACCTCTCCCCCACCGTTTCCCATTTCTACGTTTGCACTCTCTATTCCAAAGCCAAGACTTACGACTAAACATACAGGCCTATCTGACACGTCCTTCCATATCTTTAGCTCAAAGGCTGGCACTATATTCAATAGGAATAAGACGATTTCGATTTTCAAGCTACAATGGCCATGAATTGAAGAGAATCCGCTAGCAAAAGAGAAATCGAATCAAATCCAATCTTGCCCTGTGTAAACTTTTGTCTGATTGTTCAGTTTGCCAATTGATTCGCCAGATCTTTCCACATCAGTGGGTGTCTTAACAGGAAAAGTTTTTTGGGTGGAAATCGATATTCCTTCAGACCAGTATCGATCACCGTCAGATTGGACTATGCAGTAAAATTTAAATATTGATTTTGAAATTGTTCGTCCTGTATAGCCTACCTAGAAGCGTCAATTAAACTTTTGTTTTCAGACCTTGGAGATATTTCCAATTCCATGTCCATTATATATAATAAAAATTATAGAGTTGTTTGTTGTTTTTTTTCATATTAATACATAGCCCTTATTGTAGGCTACCTGCCACATTCCATGTTTTAACGATAAGACTTCTCACTCATCAATAGACCTCGCAGGGCCCAATATTGTCGTCATCGAGCTGACGTTCAACAAAAACCCAAAAATCGACCCAAGGGGTCAGAATGTGACTTTAAAATCCGTACACATTTTCACTGTTGTTTTTTTTTTTATTTCTTGGTATTTATCTTCCACAGTTCAACTGAAAAAAATCGCGCCAGGATTGTAATACTTATTCTGACGCAATCCTTTAAGGACATGGTTACAAGTTTTAAACATTCCAAGGATAAAGGTTATTTGCACTGTGTAATAAAATACTCAAAATAGAGTTGTTGATTATTACTGGTTTGTGCCAGTTTCCAAAAAGGCACTTCCAAAAATGTTGTTGTGGTCACATTGCCAATTTGCCAATTAAAATGTTATTTTAGACAACTAGTGCAGCCAGAGCTGATTATAACCATGTCCCTAATCCAAAAATCTTCCCAAAACTTTATTGGCAGCGAAACCCAATTTGGCTTAATGACGTAAATAATTGCTGCATTTTTATTTTATGATATAATACATGTATATAAAGTATAAAATATTATTTGTTCGCATAAAGGAAATGGGGAAATTCTGGGTGGTGTTTTTTTTTTTGCAACTTAGTGTGCAGAAATAACAGTTCCGACAGCTGCTTTAATATTTGTCCTTGTTTGTTACTTGATCAGAATCAAGAGACAAGCAATTGGGAACATCAACTGAACAAGGCTCGGTACATAAAGTACGTACGGGGGGAGGATGGGGGGTATGAGGTTTGGGTGGGGGTTAGGGTGTATGAAAAATGTACATGGGAGAGGAGGTGTCTTGGGGGCGTTTGTCCACTTTTAAATGACGATAATAAATTTGAAAGTTTGATCTTATTGTTCATGTTTTTGCCCAACAAACGTAAGTTGTAAAATAGTTGATACAAAATGGAAGTGCATACCCGTACAACATGTTTACCAAAAGCGCGATTGGTGAAGGTTTGCTGAAAAAAACGTGGTATGGTGTTCACGAATTTAAAGTGAAAACACATGGAATAGTCAGATGGACCTGGGGTCGTGAGGGTCTGGTCAGTTTGTATCAATGGGCGGTAGTCAGATTGACTAATCAGGCGAAACGGGGCTGGGGTAACCATTGGTGGTCGACGTTCACTCAGGTATAATAAATTAATAGCGCATATCACGCAATCTCCGAGCAGAAGTCGGATTGTTTTGCTACTAAGCCGATTCATATTTTTAAAAACTATGCAAATTGACAAGGCCGGTAATATAGTATTCCAGTGTGTGTTCTACGTCATTGAATTGTGTGCGTTGTACGGTTATGCACTGTCCATATCCGTACAATTTGGTGTACGGATATGCGCTTCCATACAAAATACCACTAGATGGAAGGTGGAGCGAGGGATTAGAATCGACAAAATCGAGGTGGTACGTTTTGTATAAAATGGTTTCAAAGACAACTGTAATTATACTAGGTGCTGTGACATGCCCTCAACAGATTTAAATAAAACTTATTTCCCATAAGTATAAAATATTTTTAAAATATATCAAATATCGAGAAACCAAACTTGTAAACTGCGAATCGATACCACCCATCACGTCTGTGATTCCGCGAGGTTACCGGTTTTGCATGCCAGAGTTATCACCCAAGGAGAGACAACTTTTGACAGAAGTCAGCACCGTATCAGTTCATTCTGTGCTGTATTATTTGAGTATTGTTCAGTTTGACAGGCTGTCACAAAGATCTTGAAGATTGATAGGTTCAGTGAAAGTGGCCAGGACTTACAGATAACGAGTGTTTGGGGTTAAAAGTGCCTTCTTTGCAGGTAATGGCTCATGCAATTTTGTTTTTGTTGTTGTTGTTTTTTAACGTACAGATTTAGACGAAATCTTAATTTTTTTAAACGTCTTGCTTAAACATCGTTTGCCAATTGGCAGGTTTAAAAAGAGGTTGAATTACTAGAAAGAAAAGAAAAGTTCTGATTAGTGTTATAAATTGTATAGAAATTGAAAAATATGCTTAATTCATTTGTGAATATATTTCTAATGCAAGGAATGACTGATATTTTGATATAGGTTGTTGTGACTGGCTGATCGATGTCTATTTGGTGCTTAATTGACCGATTCACTGACAGATGACTATATGATTGCATTCGTTGGAGAAAGCATTATTCAATCACTATTGACCTTTGACAACCGTTTATGTCTAAAAATTAATGACTCTGGTTTAAAGAGTAAATACTTTTAAAATGACTTTACAGCAAAAACTTTAATTTATTTTGCGAGCCAAACGAAATAATCATCTCATTTTTCAGACCACGAACGAATCATACATTTCGTATCTCAAATGCTAATTTCCGCTGAAGGAAAAACGAAATGTTAGTTTCAGAAAATAATTGAATAAACTTTTAAACAAAACCCCTAAGTTTGAAATATTTCCTAACATTGAAGTGTAGAAAACCACTTACCGCCGCCCCCTCCCCCTTACTTCTGCAACTCCTTTTCCATCCCTCACGCCTTCTAAGAAAAATAATTTTCAGCTGGGAACATTTTCTATCCTTCCTCCCCCCCCCCCTCCCCAAACCCCCTCCGTATCATTGTCCCATCCATTCATCCCACCATCTCCTTCCAACTGTCCTTCCTTCCCACAATTTTAAATTTCCTATGCTGTTGAAAGGTCTACTGAAATGTGGATATCATAATATACAGTATGGGCTGAACATTCACACATACACACTCACATTCCTCACCAAGCCACCGTCGCATAAAACGATACATCAATGCCTGTGACTAAGACCTGAATCAACACGCAATCAAGTTTATATAAATGTCGTTTCCTATGAAGAATAAAGAATTAAGAAAAAAACACATCAGGAATAAAAAAGTATGTGCTATCTTCAATCTGTATAACTGTATATGATGACAGTGGGTTTCAACTGGACAATACACTTAGGCCCAAATAGTTTTAATTATTTATACTAGCTAGACCTGCTGCATGCGATACGTACAAAAGTAATTTCAAATGTCAAATACTGCACGCTGGGGCATAGTTTCAATTTTAAGCTAAGCTCTACATTAGCAAAGGGGATAAACAGCCGAATAATAATTATTAATGCTAGCAACTCCCCTTTTTCCCCCTTTCGCCATTGTAGTTTTCACAAGTTCTGTGATCTTGCCACCCCCCCCCCACCCCACCCTTTCGCCATTGTAGTTTTCACAAGTTCTGTGATCTTGCCACCCCTCCCCACCCTTTCGCGATTGTAGTTTTCACAAGTTCTGTGATCTTGCCACCCCCCCCCCCCTTTCGCCATTGTAGTTTTCACAAGTTCTGTGATCTTGCCACCCCTCCCCACCCTTTCGCCATTGTAGTTTTCACAAGTTCTGTGATATCTTGCCACCCCCCCCCCCACCCTTTCGCCATTGTAGTTTTCACAAGTTCTGTGATCTTGCCACCCCCCCCCCCCCACCCTTTCGCCATTGTAGTTTTCACAAGTTCTGTGATCTTGCCACCCCTCCCCACCCTTTCGCCATTGTAGTTTTCACAAGTTCTGTGATCTTGCCACCCCTCCCCACCCTTTCGCCATGGTAGTTTTCACAAGTTCTGTGATCTTGCCACCCCCCCCCCCCACCCTTTCGCCATTGTAGTTTTCACAAGTTCTGTGATCTTGCCACCCCCCCCCCACCCTTTCGCCATTGTAGTTTTCACAAGTTCTGTGATCTTGCCACCCCCCCCCCACCCTTTCGCCACTGTAGTTTTCACAAGTTCTGTGATCTTGCCACCCCCCCCCCACCCTTTCGCCATTGTAGTTTTCACAAGTTCTGTGATCTTGCCACCCCTCCCCACCCTTTCGCCATTGTAGTTTTCACAAGTTCTGTGATCTTGCCACCCCTCCCCACCCTTTCGCGATTGTAGTTTTCACAAGTTCTGTGATCTTGCCACCCCCCCCCTTTCGCCATTGTAGTTTTCACAAGTTCTGTGATCTTGCCACCCCCCCCCCCCACCCCACCCTTTCGCGATTGTAGTTTTCACAAGTTCTGTGATCTTGCCACCCCCCCCCCCCTTTCGCCATTGTAGTTTTCACAAGTTCTGTGATCTTGCCACCCCTCCCCACCCTTTCGCCATTGTAGTTTTCACAAGTTCTGTGATCTTGCCACCCCCCCCCCCACCCTTTCGCCATTGTAGTTTTCACAAGTTCTGTGATCTTGCCACCCCCCCCCCCACCCCACCCTTTCGCCATTGTAGTTTTCACAAGTTCTGTGATCTTGCCACCCCTCCCCACCCTTTCGCCATTGTAGTTTTCACAAGTTCTGTGATCTTGCCACCCCTCCCCACCCTTTCGCCATTGTAGTTTTCACAAGTTCTGTGATCTTGCCACCCCCCCCCCACCCCACCCTTTCGCCATTGTAGTTTTCACAAGTTCTGTGATCTTGCCACCCCTCCCCACCCTTTCGCGATTGTAGTTTTCACAAGTTCTGTGATCTTGCCACCCCCCCCCCTTTCGCCATTGTAGTTTTCACAAGTTCTGTGATCTTGCCACCCCTCCCCACCCTTTCGCCATTGTAGTTTTCACAAGTTCTGTGATCTTGCCACCCCCCCCCCACCCTTTCGCCATTGTAGTTTTCACAAGTTCTGTGATCTTGCCACCCCCCCCCCACCCTTTCGCCATTGTAGTTTTCACAAGTTCTGTGATCTTGCCACCCCCCCCCCTCCCCACCCTTTCGCCATTGTAGTTTTCACAAGTTCTGTGATCTTGCCACCCCCCCCCCCCACCCCACCCTTTCGCCATTGTAGTTTTCACAAGTTCTGTGATCTTGCCACCCCTCCCCACCCTTTCGCGATTGTAGTTTTCACAAGTTCTGTGATCTTGCCACCCCCCCCCCTTTCGCCATTGTAGTTTTCACAAGTTCTGTGATCTTGCCACCCCTCCCCACCCTTTCGCCATTGTAGTTTTCACAAGTTCTGTGATCTTGCCACCCCCCCCCCCCACCCTTTCGCCATTGTAGTTTTCACAAGTTCTGTGATCTTGCCACCCCCCCCCCACCCTTTCGCCATTGTAGTTTTCACAAGTTCTGTGATCTTGCCACCCCCCCCCCCTCCCCACCCTTTCGCCATTGTAGTTTTCACAAGTTCTGTGATCTTGCCACCCCTCCCCCACCCTTTCGCCATTGTAGTTTTCACAAGTTCTGTGATCTTGCCACCCCCCCCCCACCCTTTCGCCACTGTAGTTTTCACAAGTTCTGTGATCTTGCAACCCCCCCCCCCTCCCCACCCTTTCGCCATTGTAGTTTTCACAAGTTCTGTGATCTTGCCACCCCTCCCCCACCCTTTCGCCATTGTAGTTTTCACAAGTTCTGTGATCTTGCCACCCCCCCCCACCCTTTCGCCACTGTAGTTTTCACAAGTTCTGTGATCTTGCCACCTCCCCCCCCCCCCCCCCCACCCTCTTTTTTTTTTTTCTGTCTCTCTCTCTCTTTTCAGTTGCTTTCAATCATTTGGCTCAGTCTATCCCAGGTTCATTTGTGACCAAGTCGAGTATTGATGACTCCGATAAGCCAACCTGCCAAAGTAGTAATGAATTTATACGCTGTCTCTTAAACAACAAGAGTAAAACTGGCTATAAAACTAGGGCTGTGGCAAAGAAATGCATGGGTAAAAAACAAGATTTAAAAAAAAATCAGCAATCTTTAACCCGGGGCTGTCCATTAAAAGAAATCTATATAGCAGGGTCTAATTACATATTATTCAAAATGTCAACTGCTCCCCCCCCCCCCCGACCCTCAACCTCCCCCTACTCCCACCCTTCCTGTCTTGTGCCCATCTGATTTGTGTTCCATGAATAGCAAAATTCACAATTTTAATTTTACATAATTTTATCACCTTGGAGATCGGTTCACTTAAATCCAGCTAAGAGTTTACATCGAGCCAACCGGTCCAGCCTCTAATTAATTCATAGACTGGTATTTAGAATATGTAAAACCTGGCTACGAGACCTTAGTAAAGTGTTCATGGTGAACAAGTAAAACTGGTGTAAATAATGTATGAAGCCACCGAGTATTTACCATGTTAATATGACACAACTAGTCTTTTTGTTCTTAGAAGGGAAGAAGATTCTCTAAAAAGTGGAAAAACATGAGATAGAATTGTAGACGTTTAGATAGGGTTTATTTCGGTGCTCGCCTCTCATGCCGAAGATACTGGGTTCTGTCACAAATCCCAGACGGGGAGATGTAATAAGTATGACAGGACAACAATCACGAACTACAAGTTTAACACTTAACAGAACAACCCATCAGACTCACACATTTATTAAACATAATTATACATATAATAGCGCAATTACATACATTATATTATTGAAATGCACTGCCGTACAACGGCCTTATTCTCACACACACTCTCCCTCGGATCCACAATCCGGTAGTTACTCCTAAAGGCACTTCGGCCTCAGCCTCTCCCCTCAGGGTCTTAATAGCCCATTAATAATTTACTGGCACCGCAGTCTCTCAATATCACCTTCCTATTATCATACCCCTTATCACTCCCCTAGCACCTCAGCAGGGCAATAACACATTATTATTTTCATAGCCATCAACATGGCAACAACATGGTATCAGTTCACTAGCCTATCAACATGGCAACAATAGAGTAGCTCATTCACTCTCATATCTACGTCCCTGTCCGTGGCCTGACTGCCACGACTTTATGTGCCTCTACTGTCCTGCACTGACAGCCTCACTTCTGGCCTATGTGTGGCCTCCGGCCCTATGCTGGCCTATCACTTGTGCTCCTCGAGGTGGCTCTTCGGCCCGTCCCCGACACCTACAAGAATAACATTACATTGGTATAATACCCTACCATTTCTATTCACTCCACCTCTCCTTACAATCCATTAAGCGTACACACACTAGTTCACCTTTCACTCACCACACATCTTACGGTAACACACCTCCATCGGAGTACACACTACTCACTCGCGCTACAAATCCATGAACTCACTTTCATCTATCGCTCATGGCGCACATTGCTATATCCAATATCAAGGACTTCCACATTCCTCACATATACTTATTCACATCATGGTAATAGACGAATATAATATAATACATCAATCATAATAATCAATCAACGTTCTACATACCAGTCATAACTGGAAAGACTCTTCCTAGTCTTCTCGACTGCTTCCTTTATGTCTGCCCGATGGGCTATTATTCACAGATCCGCTCCCTAGGACCTTCTAACTTGCAGTGATAGTTATACAGCGCTTTCGCCTCCTTCAGACCCCCCACTCATGACATGCACGACTTTCTCACTTGTCTCCGTGCGTTAATTTTACTCTCCTCTCCCCCCGTAACTATTAACTATCGCTCACTCCACTCGTGACATCATCCCCCACCCCAAAAAAATTAATGCAATTAATTTCAAATCGCATCAAGATGACTGTCAACGAGTGAGCCTGAGCAATACCTACATTAAAAATGACCTACCAATGCCCCCAGCACATAAAATACCGGGATCAGGGGAAAATATGGGGATCAATATGCCATGCATTATGCATATATGTATCACATCATCAATAGCTAACTAAACTTAATAATACAGAATCGAAAACCAATCAACCTATCAACCATTCTTCATATCATATTTATAATGTCAATATTTTAAAGTCGACTTATTCACACAGATCCTGTCAATGTTCCTGTCCTCCGATGTATAAGCTCCTGAACTCTTCGCCTAGGCTCGACTAAGGTAGTCGGCGATATGATTGCTGGTTCCTGGAATTGGTTGAATAACGAAGGTGTACGGCTGCAAAGCCAATGCCCATCTAGACAAGCGTGGGCTGGACGAACGATTCTTCGACAAAAATGTCAGTGGCTTGTGGTCTGTCTGGATACAAAATTCTCGTCCCATGAGATAACGTCCTAGTTTCTGGACGGACCAGACAATGGCAAGACACTCACGCTCTATCACAGAATACTTTCTTTCTCTCTGCAATAACTTCCTACTGACATAACATACAGGATGGAGACATTCGTTCTTCTCCTGTAGAAGACAAGCGCCGACACCAGAGTCCGACGCATCCGTTCTGAGGATAAAATTAGATCGAAAATCGGGTAATATCAAAATGGGTGACGATGATAATGCTGTCACCAAATTATCAAATGATGTCTGACATTCAGACGTCCACTGGACCTTATCGGGTTGTCCCTTCTTAGTAAGGTCAGTAAGAGAAGATGACAAGGAGGAAAAATTTGGAATGAACTTTCTGTAATAATTTAAAATTCCGACTAAGCTTCTGACTTGTTTCTTTGTTTTAGGGATTTGCAACCCTACTAACTTGTCAATTTTTGTTTCTTCAGGTCTCTGAACACCTCTACCCACAATATGTCCTAAGAATATTATCTCTGGACATGCCAAATCCATCTTTGCGGGTTTAGCAGTTAACCCAAAATGACGTAACCGTTTAAAAATTACTGTTAGTGTCTGAATATGATCAGACCATGTCGACGTATGGCATGCTATATCGTCAAAGAATGACACGACATTAGGTATGTCCTTCAACACTAATCTCATTAATCGTGCAAACGTCGCTGGCGCGTTTACCAACCCAAATGGCATGACCTTAAATTGGAATAATCCAATGGGCGTTTGGAACGCCGTGTATTGTTTAGATTCCTCAGTAAGCGGGATTTCCCAATAACCTTTCGTCAAATCTATCTTGGAAAACCACGTGGACCCGGCCAATGAAGCTATTAATTCCTCCTGAAACGGAATAGGCTCCCTATCGCCTACCGTAATAGTGTTCAATCTTCGAAAATCAATACAGAACCGCACCGATCCATCAAGTTTTTTCACGAGGACGATGGGTGATGAATACGGCGATGTTGATGGTTCTATCACATCTAACTTCAACATTGACTCAACTTCCTTTATGACTCTATCTCTCGAAGAAAAAGGCAACGGATACGGTCTAAGAAATACTGGCTTATCCGAAGTCAACTTTATTTGGTGCTGGATCACCGTAGTGCGACCCGGCAAATCCGTAACAACATCCGGAAATGACGCTAACAGGGTCTCAAGTTCCCTAGTCCTTGAACTTGTAAGGTCAGGGTTAATTTTTACGTCCCTGTAACCTTGTGTCGGAGTTAACTCCGGCAATTGAATTTGTAACTCTTCCTGCGCCTCGGTGTCGCTTACGTCACAGTCCAACTGGTCTACGACCCCCGTACAAGCGGTAGAGAAGACAGTCTCCTCTGGTCTTGTCTGTGCACACAGATACTGTGGTCTCTCATAAAATCTCTGTAGCATATTAACATGGAAAACCTTACTCGCTCCATCAATGTGGATAGCGTAATCTACCTTTGAAACAACTCGCTCAATAACATAAGGGCCTTTCCATGTCATCACTAACTTATTATGGTCCGTAGGTAACAACAACAGAACCTTGTCTCCTGGCTTAAAAATTCTCAGTTTGGAACCTCTATCTTTATAGTCTTTTGCTCTTTTCGAAGCGATACCAGACGCTTCTTCCGCTATAGTGCGCGCTGCAGATAGTCTTTCTCTTAAATCAACAAGGTACTGAAACACCGAAATCTGCTCATCGTCTCCCGATGATGGCGACGTCATCATGTCCCGAAGAACATCAGTTGGGCCCCTAGGACTACGACCGTACATCATTTCGAACGGCGAGAATCCCGTTGACTCCTGCCGTACCTCTCTGTACGCGAATAACACTGCAGGGATATATCTATCCCAATCTTTAGGGCGATCAGCAGCTACCTTACGCAGCATCGACTTCAACGTCGAGTTCAATCTCTCGCACATGCCATTAGCCTGCGGATGATAAGGGGTGGTAGTGATGGGTTGTATGCTGAATAAGCGGAACAATTCCTTCATCATCTGCGACGTAAATTGCGCGCCCCTATCAGACAGAATTTGCTCTGGTATTCCTACCCTAGCGAAAATTGCAAACAACGCTTCCGCGACTGCCTCAGACGTTATGGTCCGCAGAGGAACCGCCTCTGGCCATCTCGTAGCATTACATATGACCGTTAAGAAGAATCGATTCCCCCTATCGGTCGCTGGGTGAATGGGGCCAACAAGGTCTATCGAGACCTTCTTAAACGGTTCCGATACCGTGGGGATCTTCTGAAGAGGAGCCTGGGGTGTACGACCCTTATGCATCGTCTTTTGGCACGCACTGCACGTCTTACAATAGACCTGCACATCTCTGTGGATCGATGGCCAGTAAAAATTTTTAAGAACCCTTTCTTTGGTTCTAGCTATCCCCATATGACCCGCTAATGGGACATCATGTGCCAAGTGCAATACTGTTGCGATCAGCAACGCTGGCACAACGACCTGCTTTAAAATTGAGGACACCGTTACATACTTACGGAACAGAATGCCCGCCTGAACAATAAAGGAGGACGACCCGTTCTTATATCTCCTCGTTTTCTCGGTTCGCGCTTCCCCAAAACATGGGTTTAATGATGGGTCCTCCCTTTGTAATCTCGCCAAGCGCTCTGGCGTGATATCTAGGTTGACCGCTGGCGTCGCCAAAGGTCTAATCTTATCTTTATCCGCTACCCGTCGACGTGTTTCGACCGCGGCGCAAAAGTCAATACCTTTTGATTGCGACCATGCTTGCACGTTCTCATCGGAAGGGGAAACCACCCGTGATACATTCCCAATGATGAGCTGGGCGCCTGGAAAACAACCAACGACTGCTTCGACTTCCCCGCTAAGGAAAGGTGTATCTATCATTATTCTTGCCATGGGTAATTTCTCAATGGCCCCCGAAAATTGGATGCACGGGACAGTCTCACCTGTAAGCTGTGAATCCCGAATGCAATCCCTATGCACTCCCACAACGGTAGATCCTGTATCTCGTAAAACCGAGACCGGTTCGTCCCCAACAAACCCCGGATAAACCCTAAGACCACCTCCTGTATGACATGAATTTATGACGGGGATCTTTCTCCCACAAGGTAAAACACCGGAAGATAATAACTTCTCACAACTGGGACACTTAGAATACTGTCCGCCTCCGTTGTCCGATGTAACACACGCAGCCGCATGATGAAATTTATTTGGGGAACATGGACTGGAGCTACTGTCCACGTTCGCCGCTATCCTACCTGCAGGGCAGTTCACGCTGATGTGATCTGCTCTTCCGCAGTTCCAACACTTCGCGGCCCTACACTCGCGGGAAAAGTGACCCACGCGTCCGCAAGTCCAACACTCCGCTCCCTGTGCTGCCCTAGGCCTGGGTCCCCGTGACCCCTCGCGACCGGAACTAGAGTCCCTATGCCGTCGGTCATCGGCAAAGGTCACAACTCGCCCCCGGCCATTACCGCGACCTAGCCCTCCTGCTCGGTCAAACTTACCGGATCCATATGCCGGTGATTGGTGATAGCCCCTATGCTGCCCCTGGCCTTGCCCACTATAGGCACCACGCTGACGCGACCTGTCCCTAAGTCCTGCCGGCGACCCCTCGACAACGGCGACGTACCCAGCATCTTGGACGTACGCCCTGGCGACTGGTTTGGACGGGTGCGCCGTACGGTATGCCTCCGCCAACTTAGACGCCTCCTGCACCGTCGCGGGTTCGTTCTCTTTCAGGAAAGCCACCAGATCTTTGTGGCACGACGCGTACAGCTGGTCACGGATCATTAAGTCTTTCAGTTTAGCAAAATCCGTGCCCACATGCGCCAAGTCTACCCAGTTCGCGAAATACTCCGTTAGTCTCGCGACGAAGGCAGCAAAGTCCTCCCTGGTATCTGCACGTGCCCGCCTAAACTGCTCCCGGAAGTATTCCTCGGTACGCGCAAATCGGCGAAGCAGCAAAGCCTTCAGCTTATCGTAGTCTTGCACGTCTTCGCGCTGTAGCTCTTTAAAGTAGGTTAACGCTCGCCCCTGCAATAGCGATGCCAGGTACGTGGCCCATAATTCCTTATTTTCCCCCCATTGCAATTGTGCGTTCAGTTCGAACCTGTAAAGGAAGGCGTCTATGTCGTCCTTCCGGTCGTCGAACGTAGGGAGCTTAATCCTAACGCCACCTTTATTGGGTACCTGCCGCTCAACTGTTTCTGTTGGCGCACTCTTTTTGCTTTCTAATTCTGCGATTCTTACTCGCGCGTCTGTCTCCCGCTCTTGAGCTTCTATCTCCTTTAACTTTAACTCCCTCTCCTGTTGCTGAGCCTCTAACTCCTTTAACTGAGCCTCTTTTTCTCGCTCTCTATCCTTAGCACGCTCATCGCGCATTTCTGCCTGCTGTTCTTTAATCCAGCCGCGTAGCTCTTCTCCCTCCAGGCCAAGTTCCTTACCCAACTTCATTAGTTGTTGGAGTTCCGCCATTTCACCGATTTATGGTTATGGTATCTATTATAAGACGACCAACCTGTCGGTATGATCACTAGCGATACGACCAGAGACCTGAGATCACACCAGATATAACAAAACCCAAATACAATTCAGAAACACCCCTAACTAAACATTCTACAGCCTACTCTCTCTAACTAATTGTATGTTTATAAAATGTCTAGCACTATTAAATAACAAAACGAAAGGAAAAGATAAGAATGAGAAAATTCAGTAGAAGGACCACAAGTACGTCAAGGACAACGAACCAGACTAAGACAAAGGCCTAAAAAAGAAAATATAATGGAAAAAAAATGCAACCTAAATACGCCGATTACACTACAAGGTACGAACAAGAACAGAGTCTGAAAAAAAAGAACGTATTTACAGACAGGTAAGAGAGGGACAAGAGAAACGTCTTCCTAAAACAACGAGGAAGATATCGACGCTACAACTAAACAATATTACAGGTCCCTACAGAACTGGTCACTGTGATGAACGAAGTTCCAAAGTTTACCACACCTTTTTAAAAGGATAAACTAAGTTCAACACAGCAAACCCGCGCCACCGCCCATATAATCAATTACAACGAAAACAGCAAAAACAGGGAAACAGACAGATGAAAAGACAGCCCTTAATCCAGGGTACAAAATTTTAGACTTTTACTTAACTTTCAGCCTTATGAGTTTAAGTCCTCGACCTAATCGGAGCTCTGGCTGCTTGTCTCCTCAGGCTGCACGCACACACACTGTCTCTCTGAAATTTAAGTACACATTAATACATATTCATCAAAATACATGCATCAATACATATTATTATTCATAAATATACATAAATCATATCATGAAATGTCCATTCATCCAACGAACAAGACAGCACAAATACCTACTAACTAACTACAACTAAATATTACGAAAATGGACGAGTCACAATGGACGAGCCCCCAATGTCACAAATCCCAGACGGGGAGATGTAATAAGTATGACAGGACAACAATCACGAACTACAAGTTTAACACTTAACAGAACAACCCATCAGACTCACACATTTATTAAACATAATTATACATATAATAGCGCAATTACATACATTATATTATTGAAATGCACTGCCGTACAACGGCCTTATTCTCACACACACTCTCCCTCGGATCCACAATCCGGTAGTTACTCCTAAAGGCACTTCGGCCTCAGCCTCTCCCCTCAGGGTCTTAATAGCCCATTAATAATTTACTGGCACCGCAGTCTCTCAATATCACCTTCCTATTATCATACCCCTTATCACTCCCCTAGCACCTCAGCAGGGCAATAACACATTATTATTTTCATAGCCATCAACATGGCAACAACATGGTATCAGTTCACTAGCCTATCAACATGGCAACAATAGAGTAGCTCATTCACTCTCATATCTACGTCCCTGTCCGTGGCCTGACTGCCACGACTTTATGTGCCTCTACTGTCCTGCACTGACAGCCTCACTTCTGGCCTATGTGTGGCCTCCGGCCCTATGCTGGCCTATCACTTGTGCTCCTCGAGGTGGCTCTTCGGCCCGTCCCCGACACCTACAAGAATAACATTACATTGGTATAATACCCTACCATTTCTATTCACTCCACCTCTCCTTACAATCCATTAAGCGTACACACACTAGTTCACCTTTCACTCACCACACATCTTACGGTAACACACCTCCATCGGAGTACACACTACTCACTCGCGCTACAAATCCATGAACTCACTTTCATCTATCGCTCATGGCGCACATTGCTATATCCAATATCAAGGACTTCCACATTCCTCACATATACTTATTCACATCATGGTAATAGACGAATATAATATAATACATCAATCATAATAATCAATCAACGTTCTACATACCAGTCATAACTGGAAAGACTCTTCCTAGTCTTCTCGACTGCTTCCTTTATGTCTGCCCGATGGGCTATTATTCACAGATCCGCTCCCTAGGACCTTCTAACTTGCAGTGATAGTTATACAGCGCTTTCGCCTCCTTCAGACCCCCCACTCATGACATGCACGACTTTCTCACTTGTCTCCGTGCGTTAATTTTACTCTCCTCTCCCCCCGTAACTATTAACTATCGCTCACTCCACTCGTGACAGGTTCGATTCCCTTTCGGCGGGGGCATATTGGAATTTTGGGGGAAAATCCCTGTCCCCGATCCTGTGGCAGATAGGACTGAGCACGTAATGTGCTCTGATAAGGACCAAAGAAAAACTCGCACGTTAAAGACACCTTGGGAGCTGAACGTCGACGAGCAGGCCTAACAAGGCCGGTTGCTGCCCGAGCTAAATTTAATAAAACAACAGCTAATCCCTACCAAACACACACACACAAAATAAACAAGAACAAGATATGGAGATGTGCAAATGTCAAGGGCAGAGATCCTCCCGAAACAAAATAGACTGTACTAGAGTTTATTTATCTTTTGTTTCGCTAATTTCACTGGCTTCACTTTTCTGCACCGCGAAGTACACGGAAACAACTTCAAGGCTTACGAGCCATCATACATTCACCGATCTGCAAAGCACTTGCGGATTAAATCATACGTAGGTTCCTCTTTCATTACGGACACCTCAACCTCATGCGCTCCCCCCCCCCCCCCCGCCTCTGGTAATGGGTAAGAGATTAGTGGGGAGAGGGGGGAGCAGGAATAGTTCTTTAACTTGTCATTATCCTAAGAAACAGAGCTATGAAGATTTCAATACAGGCGCGCATACACATATTATCTATTCACGGATCATTTCAGATCAAAGACCTGACCAGTTTGATGGGGCTGATAATTGTACGGTCTCGTCTACGCTATTAGACACGCCACGGGCGGAAACAGGATTGAACTGTGCATGTCAGGAATGTGGATTAATGGAGGTAATACAGAAACGTAACATTATGATGATGATGATGATTTTTAATTTGAGGGGCCATTCATAAAGTTGTCAGGTTCGGCTTCCATAATTTTAGCCCCCCCCCCCCCCAACCACCGATTCAGCTTTTCAAATGTTTGGCTTCACCTCCTCCCCCGCCCTGATCCCACTATGTTCGAGCGTACGGGTCAGTTCAGTAGTAGTGAATATCTATGATAAATCATTGAGGTTCTAAAACTGCAAGATAAATGGCATTTTGTATGAACTGTTTCACTGTTCCAATAGATACAAAGTCTATCTTCAATTTTTATGTAATCCTACCACTCATTTTGTCAAACAAATAAGTAGACAATAAATAAATAAATGAACAGATAAAAAAATAAATAAATAAACTTTTGAATTCATTAACATAATTGAAATTCGTACGTACTCCAAGACACGCCCCCCCCCCCCCACTCAGCTTCCCAAACTACACACACCCACACACACAAACTGTGCACTTTTCGTATGCTGGCAGCAACAATCCCCTATCCCCACCCCTTACCTCCCAGCGTACATCCGTTATAGATAACCCCTTAGACATGACCAACAACACTAGGCCCCTATAATTCATCGGCGGTTCTTGTGTTTTGAGTGGCTGGTACATTGGTATTGTTTTACTTGTGAGTGAATGAACGGATGGCAAGTTTATTCAACATACAGTGTGGAGACCACAGAACAGAGATACTATCAGAAGCCACACAAGGCAGGAATACGTCATTAGTTTTGACTACCCTGCGCCATTTTGGATGAGATCAATAGTTCGTAACTAGGCATGCTCGCGACGATATTTACTGTTACATCAGAGAGTATGAATTTAGAGAGAGCTCACCTCGACAAATCGCGAAACTAGATCACGACGGCAACAAGAATTGACAGAGATCGTCTCCACCAAAGACAGTATGCGTATTCTGTTTAATGCGGTTTGCTCGTATTTTTGAGTTGATTGAAACTATTTAGAGCCATTTGTAAGCTCTTATTCCCAGTGGAAATGTACAATCGGTTATTGTTTACCGCCGATCAAGTCAAGTGAAGTTGCAGGTCATCCAAAATGGCGCTGCACATATTTCCTGTAGTCACGAAAAGTGGGCTTCTTTCGCTTCTGGTAGTTCTCTATTCTGTGGTGGAGACAAACAGACAGACAGACAGACTGACGGAAGAGCAGACGGAAGGATTAAGAATAATTTACATTGTTGTAGTCTGCATGTGTGCCACACCTCGTTACGCTTGATTGCGTCAACTTGTGGACATTAGCAGGACGTGCACGGTTCGTGGCGCACGGAGGCAAAATCTATTTTCTCTCGGTTTTTAGTGTGAGATGTGAACTATGTAGTTAAACGGCATCTCGCACACTGGCGAGACTGAAACAAAACTGTCCCGCTGATTCAGGAGGGTCAGTATAGTCTTGACCCAGTCAGAATCCCTACGTCAATCCGACGTAGATTTATATGGGATTTTCGTAGGATGTATCAAGTCGACATCGGCGGGATGTCGTGACCAGCGGATCTGCGTAGGAACGACGTTATTTCTATGTGCAGACATGACGTCAGTCCTACACGTCAGATATCCTCAAGGTTGCTGGCTGGACAGTCAGCCGGCGGGAAAAGAGAAGTCGCCCACGGAGACCAAATAGACGCAAAACAGTCTTGACTCGGCCCACCATCAGACCGACGTGATTGCCAAAACCGTGCAAGAAATTAAGACAAAGATACACTTCTTAATGATCAACCGTTTATCTTTCTTTTCGATGTCTCAAATGGTCGGCTTATGCAGGTTGGCTGAAGATAGGAGGGATGCTTCTTGGCACTGCCTTGGCTTAGACAGATCGAAACCAAGCCAACCCTGACCATGGCGGACAACCTTTGGAGTAAGACCAAGTAAGAACACACAAACAGCGTTTATCCGTATAATTATATGTTTGTCAAAGAACAGACAGTTTCATAACTTTTGGGATGCAGAGCGAAACTTTTTAATTTTAATGTTCATTTTGTTACCACACTACATAGTAACGGAGGGCTGCAGAATATAGGGCGGGAACTTGCATAAAGATCGCTGTGAAAGATTTATAATGTCTCAACAATGCCTAATGTGTTTTAACAACAATATATATAATATAATAAAAAAAAAAACAGGATTAGAGAAAAAAAAAGGGCGGAGAGGGGGAAAGGGGCTGGCAGATCTTGTTATTGTTAATATTAAATTATTAATATTATTACTACTTTGATGCCTTTTTTGGAACTATCAGAGGAATGGGCAGTGATTGAGATTAAGTTTACCGTCAGAAAATTAAAGTCTTTCTACCAGTTGCCCTGTCAACCATTTCAACGACTTTTTTTTTTGATCACATAGTATGTAAATTATTATACTCCCCCCCCCCCCCCCGCCCCTTTTTTGGCTTTTCCCCCATCCTGTCTATTTGTTTTGCTGATTTTGTCACCCACATACCTTTGAGGCCTTGTCTCTCTCTCTCTCTCTCTCTCTCGCTCTCTCTCTCTCTCTCTCTCTCTCTCTCTCTCTCTCTCTCTCTCTCTCTCTCTCTCTCTCTCTCTCTCTCTCTCTCTCTCTTTTCTTTGCGTTTATCTTTTTTATTCTGGTTTTATTCCATTCTTCTTCTTCTATTCCCCCGATGTCTCCTCCTTCTTCTACCCCATCCATTCATCTTAATTTTCGCCTTCAAATCCCACTTCGACACAACTTACAACAGTGCGCAAAAGAATAACCCTTGCCACCCAAGTAACACCCGAACTACAGTAAGCGTACGCCTATCCCTTGCCCCCTTCATCCTTCTCCGCCCTCCGTCGGGAATCAATACTGGCATAATGATTACAATCGCATACAGGATACCCACCTTAGTCCTGTGCCATAGTCGTATTGTAGTCAAAACGATTTTGAGCGATCAACGACTCCCTGCTTCACATGGAATTTATAACTACAATATTGATTCTTGATGGATCAACCTAACCTGCCCTTGTTTTACACGTGTTGTTGCTTTTTCTCAGTCTTGTAGACGTAATGAGTTTTAAAAGGTAAGGTAGATTATCATCACTGTCATTCCACAGTTGCCTAAGTCGTGTTTTTTGGTGTTTTAAGATGAAATGCCGGCAATCACGTTGCACTATTCAAAAGTTACATAGTTCTGTTTCATTGACTTGGGTTTTGAAAACGAAAATCCACGTCCACCTAATTCACCATTAATTTAGACAGTTGTTCGGGGAGCGTAGTAGTCTAATTACAAAACCAAATAGAGAAAGTACTGTCGAGTTGCGTTCACTGTTCATTATGGCTTTCTGTGTAAACTACTACAGCTACCACCATATTCAAAATAAACAGTTTTCGTTGACGTTCAAAAATCGCCAAAAATTGACTTAGGCAATTGTGGAATGACGGTGACGTTACGTCGTATGCACGAAATCTGTACCGGTATTACAGTTTTATGTGCCGCCTAAAATGCTAATACATGTAATTCCAATTCCATAGAATATAAAATCAATCTCTGTCAGACTTACCCCGGTATGCTTAGGCAACACAAGGTGTTTGTGAAGTCTGTGTCCTGGTTAAATTACCATAAACTTTAGTTTAATACAATTTGTAAACTGTAGAGGACATGTTAATTATTTGTCTGTTTGTTTGTTTTATGAATAATGAAGTGAATTAATTCTCGCGCCTTAGGAAAACTTTGTGCTCAGATTGGTTAATGTGGTCCATGGTAGAGCCATCTCTACGCACGGACACACTGGGCAGTTGCCTAAGGCCCCAAAGGTTTAGGGTTCCCCACACATACAAATTTACACTGGTTTGCTCAGAGGCCCATAATGATGTTCAGGCTGCCCAGGTCCTTGGCATTGTTGTACTGGTACAACTTGAGAATGGAATTTATAAAACCCATAGTGACTTTTTGTTTACAGTTTTAGTACTAATAATTAAATCACGATAAGTATTCAGTTATTCAAGTTCACATCTATTCACCCATATAATCTATCTACGAGGCCTTTTTCCTTTATTACCAATAGCTATTGCCCGAGACACGGGACACCGACACGAAGCAATTCGTCATATTCCGTCCGCCGTCTTGCGTGCCTATCATCCCTGTCAACAATGCAACAATTCGCACTACATCCCTTCATAACTGAACATGGAGTTATTAGTATCTCCGTGTAATTGAACGAAAAAGAGTAGTGCTCATCGTATTTATACGCGCGCAGTTTGAGGACATACCCATAATAGTGGGAGAAAGACTGGTTCGTCTCGGCATTCTGTTTCTCAGCTATTAGCCTACTACAGTGTGTGGGTTAATTAATATCAATTAAAGGGGCGTATTCCTCCAACAGGGAGGCTTCGACAGTTTTTTGTAAAGCACGCCAGCATTATTTCTCCGACATTAATCACTCTCGATCGCTGCCTCCGCAACCTTGGTCAGATTTTTAAAAAAAAAAAAAATCGGGTTTTTCCTTCACAACTGCAAACTGTTTCTGCTCACATTTGTCACATCATGTCATAGCAGAAAATTATTTTGTCCTCAAATTTTGTGCACATAAAGATTAAAAGGTACGAAATAATTTACAGTGCGTTTCCCTTAGAATATATAATAATATTCTTTCACATTAATTTGTTATATGGTTTTCTTGCCATTTGTTCATACCGTAGAATTTTGCAAAAAAGAAAAAAAAAATGGTACTGTGCGCGTGTCAGTATTTCACTGGAACCTCTTGATTGCCTGTAACATCTCTGTCTCTGTCCCTCATTCTATAATGTGGTGTTTGAAAATACATTATGTGAGGGTATGCAGAGCTGTCTTAATGCGTGGGTACACACTAATAATCTATTAAGACGGCCCCGAGGGCAGGATCGAATTTAGTAGTCTGTCTGACTGTCTCTCTCTTTTTCTCTCTATCTCTCTCTCTCCCTGTGCATGTGTGTGTGTATATATGCGTGTGTGTGGCTTGTTTGGTCCACACAATTTGTTCGTTCCTATAATTACATATTAGTACGGTACTCAGTTTTGAAGCGTGACAATTAATCTCGTGATCGAACATGGGAAACTAGCAAAAAGAAGGAAGGATAACATTTCAAGAAAACGATGATCATAATATTAATAATAATAACTATAAAAAACGGGACAGTTTCAAGCGTAAAAGCCACAGTAAAAGAAATTAAGCAGGACAGTGTTGGGGACATGGAGAAAGATAGGGGGAACATTTACAATAACTGATAAGAAAGTTTCAAAGAGTGAGAGCGAGGAAGAATTCTATAAATTTTGTGGCACAGAAATGCATTGAGGAAGATTATAACACTGTGCACGACTTCTGCTGTCCAAAAACTTTTTTTTTTTTAATACTAGATGAAGTTCCCGGCATTATCCGGGATAAACCTGTGAACCCACCATTCCCTTTTTTTGGTCTAGAAAGCTTCCCATATTCTACAGTTTCACCAGAGAGTATAGATTTATACTCCCTGGTTTCACTACAGATTTCGTACGCACCAGCACTATGCACTCTTTCTTGGTAGGGAAACTGCGCGCACCGAATTGAACGCGTATTAATATATCGTTCCCGGTGCGGTGAGCTTAGTACAGGGAGCCGAAACAAAGATCATTGTAATTTATATTTTTACGACTTTTATTTCAAAATACTTGAAACTTTAATCAACATAATCGGCCGATACAAAAGCGATTGGGCTGGATTAGTTGACACCTAAGAAAATTAATTTTATAATTTTTGAAACTTTCATTTAGGCTATAGTGTCGAGCAAAAAAAAGGGTCAAAAGTGCACCACAATGAATTACTCCCGCCACTATTTTTTTTTATAATAAGATATTAATTTTTTTGTCTAAGCGACACCAAATAAATTTGAAATATCGTTCCTCTAGTGATGAAACGACGCCCTTTGTACTGAATTTAATAATATTCTGTGGTGTCCATGAACCCGAGTTGTTTTGTTTTGCCCCGACCGCGCTAGCCCCTTTTACACATCTTGGACAAGGTGGTCTAGAGGCAAGGTGCTCGCCTCTCAGACTCATGCCAAGGGTCCCGGGTTCTAAACCCGGGCAGTGCAGGCATGTTGGAAAGTGGATTTTTCTCATATTTTCAAGTCCCTGGTCCTATTGGGGGGTAGGATCGAGTACCTAGTCTTCTCGGATAAGGACGAAAAAATTCGGAGGGCCCGTGTGCACGTTGCGCACGTTAAAGATACCTTGGCACTTGGAAATCGTAAAGAGCAGGCCGAAAGGCCGCTGCCCGGGCAAAATTGAAAATTGAAATTAATAGATTAAAAGTTATCCATATCATCCCCCCCCCCCCGCCAGAATTTATTATTCATTATTAAATATATATTGTTATTAATAAATATTCAAATATTATTTGAGTTGTGTGTTGTGTGAACTGATGTGAGTTGTGAACTGCGCCTAACAGGCTGCGTTACAATTTGCTCTGAGATAGAGAGAGAAAGAGTGAGCGAGACAGGGAGAGAGAAAGAAGCAGTGCAGTGTGTTGAGCGCTTCGCCGGCAGCTCCATTCTGCTCTGTGGTTGACATGTTGTTTCTGTAAAGCGCATAGAGCATTTTAAATGGATATGCGCTATATAAATGCTATACATTATTATTATTATTATTATTATTTCATACTGGGGGCAACTGATCTTGGCCACCTCTTGTCGGTCAGCGGGGCACGGGAAGTAACAATGTTTAATCTATTCCGTTGTCAAGCGAAACAAACTTATATCAGTGCGCGAGCAATGAAGTGTATGGTGTAGATTAAATTACACATTTATGGTTTTAGATAGATGACAGTAATTCAAAATACATTTTTTCGGATGAGTTCATTGCGAAATACAATTTTTCTTGCTTTTTTCTCTACTTATGAGGACTAATTTGTACGTAGTACTTCCGGTCTGGTGCTACACGGTTGCCGTGTTTACAAATGGAAGATTGAGGTATAAAAATCAGAACAGCGAAAGTCCTGATGTAGAATTTGGCGGCCAGTGTATTTTCGTTAAACTCTGGTGAACTTCTTCATTTTTGTAGCTTTTACAGTCAATTCTTGATCCAATGGTTGTATACTTCCTTTTGTTGTTGTTGTTGTTAACTTATTCCTCATTACACATTTGATTTTAAACTTAAAAGAACGTCTTAGATAGGCCTAGCCTATATAGTCTGTACGAGATCTAGATCTAGACCTAGAACTTTAGGTCTAGACTAGAATAGATCTGTGAGCTTGGAGATGACCATATACTATAGATGCTGTACTTTCATTTATTTGAATTAACTCTTTTTCTAGTGCAGTCCAGAAAGTGAGAATGGGAAAGAAAGTAGAAAAAGCCCTAAGCAAGGACAAGCATCCTTCTTCTGCAGTGCAACATGAAGATGATGATCCTAATAAAACACCAGGTGAGGGATGAGGCACCATACCTAAGCATAAAAGTCTGATAGTTGTTTAGAAATTGAATACCAGCATGATATGTATCGAGATGAAATTTGCATGTTTTCAAAGAGATACCCAGTGAATCATGATTGGATCCTTGAAGTGTATTATTATACTTGTAATTTGTGGCTTTATTACACTATAATTAGGTTGTTCATTCATAAATTGTATTTTTGTTGATACTGCGTAGTGTTGTTGATAAAGCATTTTTAGAATTCGCATGATAGATCAGTGACAGCCTGACTGAGTATCAGTCACTCTGAGATTTCAGATCATGAAAAGAAATGCATCTGATGGCGTTGATCTGAAACTTTATAATTCCAGTTTACTCATAATGAGGACCATTCACTTGTGTCACTTATAGTACATATCCTAGCTGCTGCTCCAGAATAAGTGGTCCCTGTCATCTCACTCCTTTTTGAGAAATTCATCGGACTTTAGCTGATGGTTTCTCAGAGTAGGGAGTTTGAATAGTTTATCTTTATCTCTATCAAGTTTTCAGTGAATAGTTTATCTTTATGATTATCTCTATCAAGTTTCCAGTGAATAGTTTATCTTTATCTCTATCAAGTTTTCAGTTTTCAAATGTAATAGTTGTCACAAAATTAGGCCATATATATAATTTTGTGAACAGTCTGTCACAATGTTGAAATTCCAGGAAATGTTTATTTCATTCAGCTATCAGAATCAGCCCCAGTGTGTAGAAATCAAATCAACCAAATCCCATAGTTATTTGTATTCATGGGAATATCATCACATTTCTTGACAAAAGTTTATAATGTCCTCCATAGGTTTATGTTTTTAACTCTTTTCAAAGATTATCTCATAATGTTTTGTAATTTATTTAAACCATAGAACTTACCAGTTCTGAACTCTAATTCAGCAGAGGCTATCATCTGGTTTCCTTTGGACCAATTTAGGTTGCTTTTAGTTTAGTTTCTTTGACATCACTTTCAGAATTGAGAACTTAACAGTGTCGTATTGTTTTGGTGGAATTGCATTGCAGGCTCACAGTGAGTTTTGAGTAAATGTTACAAAAGTTCAAAAATGTTTCAAAGGTTTGCTCACCTTTCAGTTTGAAAGTTTCTCTTGTTATCTGTTACTTCTATCTGTTGTTGAGTAGTTATGCTTTGTGGGTTTATTCAAAGTAAATTTCACCATTATGAAGAAAATGAGCCGATGGTGGTTTCAAGGATTTTGCTGTGCAATATCCACATTATTCTGTAATTTTTAGTAAACAAAAGTAGTCAAGAGGTATTGTCATACACTGTTCTTAATGAAAGTTTTAGACAGTTTTGGTGAACTTTGTCAAATAATTATTAAAGAATGAATTAAGATAGCATGCAGTATTTCGGATCTATCATTATTTCCCTGATCTGATCTTACAGAAACAGTTAAATGGACCAAAATATTCCGGCCGTCTGCCTAAACCCCAAGAGATGAAGAATATGCTATGCCACATGTTCTGTATTGTATCATTTGGACAGTCCATATAACCCTTGTAATTTACAGTCTCTCAGACTGATACAGTAGTCTCCGCCTAAGAACCCGGTCAAAGGGAGACAGAAAAAGCGGGTTCTTAGGCGGACCGGGCTCTTAGGCGGATACAACACGAGGCCCAGTGATACCATGTGTAATAATCACATGCAGCCCTCAGTACATGTACATGGTGCCATGCAAACCAAGCGCGTGGTCAATTACGTATAAAATTCTGCCCCTCGAGTCAGACAACAATAGATGTTAGGTAATGACTATGCTAATTTAGTCTAGGAGTGGCCTGCTTGCACACGAAAGACGTAACTGGGCTCCATCCTTTGTGCGGTTCGCCTCCCCCTACCTTCCCTCCACCTCTTCTCTTTCACTGTACGGTGTGGCTTTGTTCTATCCCGTCAACTTGAAAGAGAATTTTGTGTTTAATATCGAAATTTTACGTAAAAATGTGCTTGTCTCACGGTCAAATGCCGGGTTCTTAGGCGGATATTTCGTTTAAGAGCGGGTTCTTACACATGTAAATTATAGTGAAAAAATTCGGTTTCGCGGCAACAGCGGGTTCTAAGGCAGATCGGGTTCTAAGGCGGCGAGTTCTTAGACGGAGACTACTGTAATAGCAAAATAACGAGTAGAAGAATCTGATCACACAAACTGTACTGACTGCTTTAAATTGTGATTTGCTCATAATTTGCACTATTCAGATGCGAGCAAGCAGAGCATTTTCACGTTCTGGTAAGTAATGGCCAATAGTTTGCAAGAATTGCAGTTGATTCATCTCATTGACTACAGAAGTTCTTACCTGATCAGTATAAAATTTTACTGATTTTCTGTCAACATTTATCTCTTTTGTTTATTTTGCCAAATATTGGTAGATATTTAGGGTTTCATGAAATTGTTAAGACTGTGACACAGAGTTCTGTTTGTTGTATTCTTACTATATCTCTTTCCTGAGTTTGGCTACGATTATGCAGAGAGAGCAAAACAAGGGGACTGATTACTTTTCTTACTGTTTAACTCTTCTGAAAAGAACAGGTCGAAAAGATACAAAGTCCATTATTGCAGTCTTCCAGGTTTATTTTGGTAATTATTTCAAAAACAGTATTAACATTTGCCTTTGCTCATGGTTCAACATTGAAGTTTCGCTTTTCGCACTGAAAATAGGTTGTGTGGATCCACTTCATTTCATGCTGGAGAATTTAAATAATCACTAGTAATCCTTTTTCTCATTAAATGTTTTTTTTTTCTTTTTCACATGCCATAAATAAAGGACTTCTGGAGATTACTGTTGTTTGCAAAAAAAAGTTCTTTAAGTTTGTAGTCTTTGAACATACACAAGTCATCTCCTTATAGCTGCATCATGTATTTTTATACATGATTTTTCTTCACAAAAGGCATATCAAGTGAGAATACCAGGGTGCCTGGAAAGTGGATGCCAATACTAAACACCTGGTTGCTGAAGCAGCCATAAATTGCAGTGCATTAGTTCCTCCACTCAGTTTTGTTCCTCATTCTGTGCAATTTGCTTCTGTTATGCTCCATTCCAGACCATTTTTGTTTTTTGGGATGAAACAGTGTTTAATGGTGGTTTTCAGGTTGTGGATTGTTTGAGCTGCTTGCTGGTGTAAAGTTGATTCTTTTTTTCAACCTTGGTTCTGTATGTGTGTCCTCTTCTCTGCTTTCTGTTCCACAGCTGTGGTAAATTTTCAAAAAGTCTTTTCTTTAACTCCAGGATAGGACTGTATTCCGTCAAGTCTGGTGGTTAGAAAGTTACAAGACAGACATTTGAAATGGACAATAACACAAAGAAGATAGAAAAAGGAGATTAGTTTTTGTTTCCACTTTTTTTGCCTGTGGGTAGATTGTTCATGGCTGGTGTTACTGTTACGTATGTACGCCAAGCGTTTTGTGCTTGGGGTGCCTACGTATACGTACCTATCCCTAACCCCATCCTTATCCTCAACCCTAACTCTTATCAAATCTATAATCCTCCCCCCTACCCTTTCAACCTAAAAACAGGAAGAAAACAAAAACTATCTGAAAGTATTATTAATAAGGTTGATGTTAGGAATATTTCAGAAGGAGCTCTCTAGCTCCGGAGTCACAAAAGGCTTTTAAATACATACCCCTAGCATGGACTACTGTGGGTACATACGTTACAGGTAACAACAATCATTGTTTATTTCCCAACAGAACCTTACAAGTGTACTGGAAATTTTGCAACAGACTTCACAGAGTTGTGCAAACAGAATGGCATGGCCATGGTCCCGGGAATTGTCCTGAAGCCCAAACCTCCGGCCCCGCCAGCTGCAGCTCATGAAGGTAAAGCAGACAAGAAAGGAGACAGAAAACAGACAGCAGTTATTGTTGAACCAGAGCCTGAGGTTGAGCTGAATGAGGATGGAGGTTGGTTAGCTTGACATTTTTCTCTCTCTGATGTGCTCCCACAGCAAATTTTGCTGCACGTTAATCTAACGCTGACATAGAGCTGACTGATACTACTGCTTGCTAGTGTAAATACTGACAGGTGGTGAGTCACAGTAGGGCTATGCACCTTATTCATTTTTATTTTATTCATTCCTCAATATGTGGCTGGTCGTTCATGAAACTGCACAAGTTGAAAGGATCTGATTTTGCAGGATAGGAAAAAAATTATTTTACTTGATATGTATTTACTACCTGAAACACATTTTACTTTATCAATGCTGTAAAATTTCAGGTTTCGCCTATGCTTGGCATTAGTTATGAACTAAATCGTAAACAGTAAAAGCTTCAAATCTTATACAAATTACAATTGATACTTGGATCACAACATGACTATTGATAATTGTCGAGACTATGTCGTTTAGTTTTCAACATTTTCAAAAAACATATTTTCAATTCATTTTATCCGCATGTGGTGTCCACTTTCACCATGGATAGCTTTTATATGACCTCCTTACAAGAGTTTTCAATTTGGTGCACTTTCCCCCAAAAAGCTGTGTAGCAAATCAATGCGCATGGCACTGTCCAAAATAAATAAACATTTGAAATATTGTGCTTGCCCTTGGAAAGTATAAAATTCCATTCCTGGAATTTTAAGAAAAAAATAATTGTTATCTAAAGTTCTGCAATACACTTGTGTGATTTCATGACAAGGGCCTGCAGTGCACATTAATATGCTTGACTTTTTTTTTCTTTTTCTTTTCTTTCCTTTATGTGTACATGTGTGAAGAAAATTCCTGAGACCAAAGCTTGCATCCTATGTTATATATGATCTGTTATAATCTCCCCTTTCTTTACGTACAACTTTCTTGTTTACTTTAACACCTATAAGGCCATGCCAATACAATTTTTTTGTTGCTCTGCCATCATGTCAGGGTAAATATTTTGGGTGGTTCAAACTTTAGAACTGGATATCTATTGCACCCCAGGCTTGTGTACACAAATCTCTCCACATCGTAAGCAAAGTATGTCATCATTGCCCAGTATAAAACCCCTTGACTGACCCATTCTTTGTGTAACTTTCCAAAATAGATGCCTACAAATATGTTGTCATGGGCAATAAACTACTAAGTCTAGTGTCACGATCACGTGCGTGAAGATTGTCACGACCACGTGTGTGATGTGCACTTAACTTATTTTTCCTTTCAAACCCAGCTAACAAGCCAAGCAAGCAGACCAGCGATCAACGGACACATGGAGTGAAATTTAAATTAAACGATATTTAATACTAAATGCATGACAAAACTTATGCCAAAACATTCAACTTATGATAATCAAATACACAGTCACAAAAACAGAGATATTTGAAATTCACTCTTGGGGATCATGGCTATTCTCTACTCCCCAACTCACATCTAGATCTAACCCCTTTGTCCACAAACTTAATTATGTATACTCAATAGTCTCTGTCGACAGCTGCTCTCCTCGCTGATGCAGTTTCACGTCTCCAGAGTTCAAACGATCCTTCCTAGATCTCTAACTTCAATGATAAAAGGGGAAACAGACGCCCCTGGCTTCACACGAATAAGAAGACACAGTTCACACCCGCCATCATAGATCTCTAGCTCCTGAAGGGTTCTCATCCCGTCCTCAGGACTCCTTAAACTGCAAACGAATAGCACACAGACGGTTCACACCCGCCATCGTAGATCACGAGCTCCTGAAGGGTTCCCATCCCGTCCTCAGGACTCCTTAACTTCTGGTCCCCATGGCACGATCTTCCACTTGTCACCCGGACCGATAAATTCTGCTTATTGGGAAATAAATGGGAACATCATAGATCCCTCACACACCTAACACTTCTGGTCCCCACTGGCACGACCTTCCACCTGTCGCCCGGACCGCTTCTCTCTGCGTCTTCCTCTGGGAATGAATAACTTGGGAACCTCATAGATCCCTCACATACTTAACACCCCTGGTCCCCATGGCACGACCTTCCACCTGTCGCCCGGACCGCTTCTCGCTGCGTCTTCCTCTGGGAATGAATAATTTGGGAACCACGTGTGTCGAGCTTTTCCTCCATTTATACTCCCGAGGTTTTTGCACACGCGACTAGTTTAAAGCGAGACGTGTGTATCTTTTCACGCTCGTCAACTATGTTAAAAACCATGTTTTCCCCTGCTAAGCTCACCCCCTCTAGACTCGTGGCACACAAGGCCACCGACCTTCCTCGTGATAGTAATATTTCATGCTCGTCAGCAACTTTAAACTCCCCTTCTCCCCTACTAAGTTTTTCCCCTCTACACTCGTGGCGTACAAGGCCATTAACCTTAATCGTGACACTAGGAAGGTCAGGTTTATGGAAGAGAGAAAAATGTTTTATCTTAACTGCAATGTTGTCACTATGTCATCAGTGAGATGCACATGTACTTTCCCCAGTTTTCAGCGGCTGCATTTCCCGCTGGGAGATCATAGGTGTTTTTTTATTTCGTAGGAGTGTAACGTGTTTTCTTTTGCATGATCTTCTGTCTCTCTGCGAATGGTAGTATTGTTGTAATTTTTGTACCAGTAAGAAGGTTTGTATTGCACAGTGTTTGAAGTCACTGTGGATAGATATATCATTCTGGAGCGGCCAGTACATCAGTGGCTAAAGTCTGTGTGTACTTAGAATTAATAGATTGTACCAGTTGTGGTTAGAGACTTATTCACAAGTGTGAAATTTATAAGTTATAATTATTATGAGTTTGAAAGCCCAAGAGGGTAAATATTAAGTGAATGTCTCATCTTATAATTCCGTTCCAGCTCCCAGTCTTGAAAAAATGTCACACAAACGATATGGGGGTAAGTCTCATTGGTTTGTTGATAGCAAACTGAGACAGATAATTTCATTAGAATGCATATGTTTTTGTAATTATGTATTTCTATTGTGTTTCATTGAAAGAATTTTTTTGCATGATGCACATGGAATGTTTCTTCTGTTTCTACCAGAAAAAAAAAATTATGATAACATATTGCGATATTTTAACCCCCGCCGTGATACAGAAATCTGCTTCTGGTTGTCCCTTGGTTGATAGGCCTGCACAGGCTCCAGAAAAACCTCACAATGTAAACACTTAAAGTAGAAGACTGTCACATGATATTGTAGGCTTAGCAATTAGGCCCTGAGGAAGTAGTAACACAAATTTGTGGCCTTGCATTGGCCGACAAAGGAGACATGACCATGGTAATTATTGGGGGTTTAGCAGCTGGGAAGAGAGGATCACTATATTGTGATCTTTTCAATAGTGGACAGGGAGAAAACACCACGATATTGTGGCCCAAACACTGCAAAGGTTAAGAAACTTGAAAGAGGACAAATCCAAATAGAAGGATTACCATTTCTTGATGTGTGAGTCTATGTGGATTTCATTTTGAAAGTCCCTGAATAGATTTGTCAGATTTGATGAGATGTTTATAATGAAACATTGTCAGTTCCAGTTAAAATTTTTATTATCTTCTTTTCAAGGCCTTACGTTCTTGATTTCCTTTTCAGACATACTACTGGACTAACCATTACTTTCAGAGTTTGGAATAATTATGTTCTCTCAGTTTTACATTTTCTTTAGTTTTCTTAGTTACCCAATTAATAACTTTTCATATCTAACAGCTCACATGTTTCACATTCCTTCATATTTCATAGTAATTATTCCCTGCTGGTGAATGATTTGGGAACTGTGTTTGAAAATAAAGAAAAAATCTCCTAAACCTACAATATGGCAGCAGTATCAGTGTGTAGATTATCAAGAGTAGAAAACAGGAATATAACATGTTTTGTAAGCAAACATATCGTACAAAGTGTAATGTGTAAACTCAGGACTTTTAGCTGGTTGGCATGAAAGGTTAGGCAAATAATCACTCAATTGAAGTGAGCCATACTTTGATCAATCATAAAGTGGATCGCTCAGGTGCTGCACAAGATGATGTGAAATGGTTAAATGGTTGGAAACAATTATTTGTGTGATTATTTTTTAAGGTATAATGACATGCATTAAAGGCTTGGTATAGTTCTTATGTCTTACTATATCCAGAGAGTATGTATTTATAGAGATATCTCACTTCCACCAAATCGCAACATGAGGTCGCTGTGATAACAAGAATTAAAAGAGATTGTCTTCATCAAAGATAGTGTGCATATCTGTTCGCTGTGGTTTGTTCATATTTTTTGGCTGATTGAAACTATTTAGAGCTGTTTGTAAGTTCTTGCGCCTTGTGGAAATCACAAACGGGTATTGTTTACCGCAACTATATACTTTCCACTCCATGCCAACAGTAGTTTCATGCAGCTTTCCATGTCTCACAGTGCAAATCGACCAATAGTGAGACCTCTCTGTACATACATACTTGCTGCTACATCTTTCTGGCATTTTTTACTGCTGCAACTGCTGAAAAGAATTTAGATCCCAATTAGACTTTATTGTACCAGATGCTGCAAAGTTCTGGAAAATGCTGTCAGTTTTTACAAGTTTTTCAGGAGGAGCAAAAAAATGAATAACTTTCTTTATTACATTTAATAATAATAATAATAGTTCGTCCATCAGGTATGATGATGACCTTAACAACACCAGAGGAATAAAGAACAGAAATTGTTGAGAATTTCAACACATGGACAATAAAGAGAACTAAAGGACACAGAGGACAGAATGGAAAGACTGTTCTTTCATGACTTATGGCTTCTCATGTGACTGATAAGTCCTATTTTTGCCCTGCAGACCCTTCCGCATAAATGACAAGAGTGCTCCGTTGGTTCAGTACCACTGGGCCTTTTCTTGCGCCGTTCTCTTTTTTTGATAGCCTGCTGGACTCTGTCAGCTTCCCATGCTTTGCTGCCTCTGGTAAGGGCCGCCCTCCAATTTGCACGATCAAGCGAGAGCTTTTCCCACTCACTCACATCAATGGCAAAGGCCTTCAGTGATTGCTTGAGAGTGTCTTTGTAACGTCTCTTTGGGGCCCCAACATTCCTCGTTCCATTGGAGAGCTCAGAGAAGAAGATTTGCTTAGGGAGTCTGGAGTCGGGCATTCTGACAACATGTCCTGCCCAACGTAGCTGAATTTTTTTCAGGTGGCAGAAGATGCTCAATTCCTTGGCACGATTGAGGACCTCAGTGTCTGGAATTTTATCCTGCCATTTGATCCTTATGATCTTTCTAAGGCAGGCCAGATGAAAGTGATTTAGCTTTCTGGCATGCGATTGGTACACTGTCCAGATTTCAGCCCCATAGAGTAGGGTGGGAAGGACCACAGCATTGTACACTTTCAGCTTAGTGTCTGTGCGAATGCCGGCGACATCCCATACTCTCTTTCGAAGTCTGCCAAATGCAGAGCTGGCTTTGCTGATTCTTGAGAGAATTTCAGTATCAACACGAGCCACGGAAGACAGTGTACTGCCAAGATAGGTGAAGTTCTCCGACACCTTCAGAAGACTGTCATGGACTTTGATATTTGGGGTCACAGGATACTTGTCGTCTGGAGTAGGCTGATGGAGCACTTCCGTCTTCTTTGTGCTTATTGTGAGGCCAAAGTTGTCACAGGCACTAGAGAACCTATCAACACAGTTTTGCATGCTATCCTCATCGTGTGCCAGAAGTGCACAATCATCAGCAAATAGTAGGTCACAGACTTGAGTACTTTTGGTTTTGGTTTTTGCCTGAAGTCTCCTGAGGTTGAATAGACTGCCATCAGTTCGGTACTTGATGCTTACCCCTTGAGGAGGAGAGCTAAAGGCTTCTTGTAGCATTGCAGAGAACATGATGCTGAACAGAGTTGGGGCTAAGACACAACCCTGTTTTACCCCATTTGTGACAGCAAAGGGCTCTGAAACACTGCCGTTGCTTTTGACTGCAGCTTGCATGCCATCATGAAACTGGCGCACTATTGTGATGAATTCGGGTGGACACCCAAACTTCGCCAAGATTTTCCAGAGGCCTTCACGACACACTGTGTCAAATGCTTTTGTGAGGTCAACAAATGTGATATACAGCGCTTTATTTTGTTCCATGCATTTTTCCTGAATCTGTCTGGCAGCAAAAATCATATCCGCCGTTCCCCTCTCTTTACGAAAGCCACATTGGCTCTCGGGAAGCAAGTCATTTGACGAGAGGTGATCAAGAAGGCGATTCAGAAGCATTCTTGCCAATATTTTGCCAGCAATTGAAAGTAGAGAGATTCCCCGATGGTTGTCACAGACTTGGCTGTCCCCTTTGTTTTTGTACAGATGGATGATTGAAGCATCTTTGAAGTCCTGTGGCAGCTTCCCTGCTTTCAACATATGATTGAACAACTCGGTCAACCTTTCAATAAGCTTTTCTCCACCGAAGGCATACACCTCAGCAGGAATTGAATCCACGCCTGGTGATTTGTTAAAGGACATCTGATTTGTGGCAGTTCGGGTCTCATTTGCTGTGAATGGCTTGGCAAGAGCTGCATTAACAGGAGTCTGAGGGAGGCGGTCAGTGGACTCAGTATTTATATTTGATGGCCGATTTAGCACACCTCCGAAATGTTCTGCCCAACGCTGAATTATGGCATTCAATTCAACAATGCGTGTTGAACCATCTGACGCAAGAAGTGGCGTAGTGCCAGAGCGGGATGGTCCAAACACAGCTCGGAGGCTCTCAAAGAACTTTCTAGTGTTGTTTGTGTCGGCATATTTCTGAGTTTCTCTTACTCGCTCTTCAAGCCAGTCATTTTTCATTTTCCTCAGCTTCTTCTGGAGTACACCCTTACATGCACGCAGTGCATCAGCTTTTGCTGTGGAAGAGGGGTCACTGCAGTGAGCTTGGATGAGACTATTTTTTTCTTTGATGAGCACTTTGATTTCATTATCATTATCATTGAACCAGTCCTGGTGCTTGCGGACAGGAAAACCAACTGTGCTGCTGGCGCAAGAGTGTACAGTCGTATTTAGGTCAGTCCAGCTCTGTTCAATGTTCTCAGGGTCAAAAGTCACGCAATCCAATTTTGAGGAGAGTTCTGATGAGAGCTCGCTCTGTTTCTCAGCTGAGCAGAGTTTTGAAACATTTAGGCATTTAGGTGGCGCTTTCCCTTGAGGGCGTCTATTGCGCCTCAATGTTAGTCTGAGCTTGCAAACAATGAGTCTGTGGTCAGTTCCACACTCGGCACCACACATCGCCTTTGTTACAAGGACATCCTTTCTGTCAGTCTTCCTCACAATGACATAGTCTATGAGATGCCAATGCTTTGAGCGGGGATGCATCCATGACGTTCTGTTTCTCACGGGGAGACTAAAATTTGTGTTGGTAATGAACAGGCCAAATTCAGCGCACAAAGTAAGTATGCGCAACCCATTGTTATTGCATGAACCAACTCCATGAGGGCCCAAAACATTTGGCCACGCTGAGATTTCGGAGCCAACCCTAGCATTGAAGTCCCCCAAGAGAATCAGCTTATCAGCTGTCGGGACAGAGCATATGACAGATTCTAGATCAGAATAGAACTTGTCTTTGGCTTCATCTGGGTTTGTCATGGTGGGCGCATATGCGCTAATGAGGGTGGCTGACTGGCTTTTCCCAACTGGGATCCTGAGTGTCATTAGCCTGTCATTTATTTCAATTGGCATGGACTGCAAGTTTCTGACAAGGTCATTTTTAATTGCAAACCCAACACCATGCTGTCTCGGTTCGACTGCACCCTTGCCTTTCCAGAAGAAGGTGTATCCACCACTGAGCTCTTTGAGTTGGCCACTATCAGGGAGTCTGGTCTCACTGAGTGCCACTATGTCCAGGTTGTACCTGCTGAGCTCAATGGCAATAAGTGCAGTGCGTCTTTCCGGGTTGTTTGAGTTGTCCTGTAGTGTGCGTATATTCCAGGCTCCTAGCCTGAGTAAGCTGAATTTCTTTTTGTTTCGACCGCAAAAAGGGATCCCCACTGGTCGCGGTATACCAGTCAGGGTGATGTGAAGTGGGCTTTCTTTAGGGCACCTTTTCTAGCCCCTTCCTCAGTTGAGGTGAGCAGTGCTATCCTTAAATAAGGCTGCTCAGCTACTGTGGGTGCTGCCTCCCCACGCCTCCACTTCAATCGACGATGAAGCGACCATAGCCCACAGCCACCAACGTGTAGGTCTGTGCTAACAGCTTCCAGTCTATCCAAACCTGCTGCCACCGCACTCGCCCATCGCCGTTGGAATTTTGAGAGGAAAGAAGACGAGACAAAGATGAAAGAAGACGAGGTGAGTGTTAAGACTGGCGCAAAGAATTTGTTTTTAGTGAGAAAGAGCTGCGCAAACATCAGACTCACTCTCTCGCCTGGACACAACTTATCCAAGTGGCAAGACAGGGTCAAGACGACTGGAAATGTATCCAGGTGCAGGAGGATGCCAGAGGGACAGTCATATTGCCTGACCGGCTGCCTGTAGGCTACTCCACAGCCTCGCAGTCCCAACTGACTAGGGTGAAAGACCCAAACCAAAGAACACCAATACTGGTGGATGCTCTGTGTCACGATATCCAGGCCAGAGTGACGGTATATTGCCATCTGCCCTATCAATCAACCACTGGCCTGCTGCCGCCAGCTTCGAAGCTGCGTCCGGGAAGTTTGCTCAATTCTTCGTCTGTGATTTAGGCAAACAAGCCTATGACCACACCGCTACCGGGGGCCAATATGAAGGACTCAAGTACTGAGGGTCACATTGTGCCCTAGCATGTGGCCGTTGGGTTAGATGAAACCTCCTCCGCCCTGGCCGTTTGCACTGACAGGTGCACGCCCACTGATACCATGCTAGCGTACCAGTTCATGAAACAGGTTGTACTGGATTACATGTTACCAGTAGCAGATTTTTCTGACCTGACATTTATTACATGCGCACATATTACATTTAATAGTTACAATATTATTATACAAAAAGCAATAGTGGCAGGAGTAATTCATTGTGGTGCAATTTTGGGCCTTTTTTTGCTCGGCGCTACAACCTAAATGACAGTTTCAAAAATTATAAAATTAATTTTCTTTAGTGTCAACTAATCCAACCCAATCACTTTGGTATCAACCGATTGTGTTGATTCAAATTTCAGGTATTTTTAAATAGAACGTTGTAAAAATGCAAAATACAGTGATTTTTGTTTTGGCTCCCTGTAATAAGCGCTCTGCACCGGAAATGATATTAACACATGTTCAATTCCATGTGCGCAATTTCCCTACCAGAAATGAGTGCATAGTGCTCTGGTGCGCATGAAATCTGTTTATAAGACTGTAGAATATGGGAAGCTTTCTAGACCAAAAAGTGAGAGAACAGTGGATTCACAGATTTTTCCCGCATAATGGCAGGTGCATCATCTAGTATTTTATAAATACGTTATTTAACCCTTAGTTTTCAGAATTTAATCCCCAGCTCATCATACAACCTGTGGTCTGTCAAGGGCCGTGCGTAAGCATGTCATATATCTCAGTTTTTTTTTTAAGTTGAACTACAGTAGTTTACTGTGCGGTCCTCGATATGTGTCAATGGAAACTTCAAAATCAAACTTGAGAAAGACAATGTTGCTGGAAACAAACTCTAACTTACAGGCAAGAAACAAGTGAAAACTCAGAATGTGGCTTTTTGAGTTTAACCCCTTCCCTGCACTGTGGATGCACACGGGGTGTACATCCTAAATTCAATAGTGCAAGTATCCCGTGGACGTTCAGGATATGTCCTAAAATCTATTGTGAAAATTCACAGTTCAGCATGTCTACGATGAAACGCACAAACCGCGTAAGTCCAAGTTCTATCGTTTCAAGAAAATTGCAAAAAACTACTTTGCTGTTCAAATACAATCTGAGGACCATTCAAGTTAAATGGTTTGCATACATGACAAAGAAATAAGGTTTCCATTGGTATTTTAATATAGAATAATGATGTAGATGGTGCACAATCATCATGTGGTGTCATTTAGCAAAAAATCAGAGTTGTCCCACTTTTGGACTTACACGGTCTGTGAGTTTCACCATCAATATGGTGGGGGAAAACATGTAGCAGTGAACAGGTTGCCTTCACTTAACAGCAGTTGTGCAAGTTTTGTTTGTTGACTTAAGTGTATTATCCAATCTGGCAGAACCCATTGATCCTCCACCCAAAACTTACACTGTCAAAGACAAGTTTGAGTATTTCAAGCCCTGTGTACAAGTGGAGCTGGACAGCCATGACAAATGGGAGACGGTGTCTGAAGTCCATATCAAGGGTCAGTATCGTGTACAATGTCTGAAATCCATGTCAGGGGTCAGTCTTGTGTGCTGTGGCCAAAGTCCATGTCAGGGATCAGTATTGTGTACAATGTCTGATATCCATGTCAGGGGTCAAGTATTGTGTGCTGTGGCCAAAGTCTATGTCAGGGATCAGTATTGTGCACAATGTCTGATATCCGTGTCGGGGGGTCAGTCTTGTGTGCTGTGGCCAAAGTCCTTGTCAGGGATCAGTATTGTGTACAATGTCTGATATCCATGTCAAGGGTCAGTGTGGTGTACAATGTCTGAAATCCGTGTAGGGGTCAGTCTTGTGTGCTGTGGCCAAAGTCCATGTCAGGGGTCAGTATTGTGTACAATGTCTGATATCCATGTTAATGGTCAGAATTACTTCAATATTACTTATATTTTAAGGCTTCCTATGTGATTTTCAGAACATCTGGCTATCCACATCATCACTGCTCTAGGCTAATGGCAAAGGTCATTGTTGACACTTTTGAGAAATTAAGAAAAAACTGTTTCTTTTCCTGTCATTTGGTAACTTATGTCATTATGATTTTATTGGATTATTACATTTTCCTATTGGCACATTTCTTTCTCAGTAAAGTACACCTTGAATCCAACGAACTCGGACTCAAAGAACACCTTGCATTCAACAAACAGAGAAAAATCCCCGTTTTTTTTTCCTTTACTGACTTTATTAAATATCTTTTATTGAACGAACTAATCTCCAACCCACCCTCTGTTCCAACAAACCAGAAGTGTAGGCAAGCTCACAATAAATTGCTTGTCTACCTAGAAATCTAGTTGAAATTCGAAATTCAAAAGGTCTGCTGTCGGCTGACAAGAAATAAATAAGTGTGCCGTAGGCTATATTATGCCATGTAATAGGGGTAGGGCAAGGTGTGGACACCAAAGGGAGAAAATTATGAACAGAGAGAGAGGGGAGGGGGAAGGGGTGGCAGCCAACGCGTGCAAGAACATGATACGGGATCAAAGAGACAAAGCCGCCGAACTTGAATAGTGGGTGGGAAGGGTAAAGAGTGGTTGTAGGCCTATAGACAAGCAATGCGGGGCAGAGGGAAGGTTGTGGATAGAGGGGGGGGTAGAATTGGCTCCAACGAACCTTGCATCCAACGAACTTTTAAAAATGACCGAACTGGTTCGTTGAGTCCGAGTTCTACTGTACTATCTGATAGCCCTCATGCTTAGGAATGCACTGAACTGTCAGTTGCCCTTGGGCATAAATCTGAGATATGCCATTATCGTAGAGCAGTCTCGATATGCCCATGTACATGTATTTATGCCATGTCTGTCTGTCTGTCTGACTGTCAGTGTGTTTGTCCATGCAGTTTTGTCTTTCTGATCATTGAACTGTCCACAAGAAGAACACTTTTAATGCAGTATCCATTTCCAAACTGTCTTATTTAGCAGCAAGAATGTTTATATTGAAGTTTTGCAGCTCATGGATGAATTGAAGAAAATCAAAAATTTATGTTTCAGGCTGGAAAATTGACGGTTCTATGATGGAAATTTTCCACCAATGTTGGCCTACGTTGGAAAAATTACACACAATCAAGTAAGTCCATCTCTCCAGCCTTGTTTTTCTGTGGGTAGGTGGTGGGCACTCCTGGTAGGGTCTCCTTCTGACTTATCCTTCTCTGATATTGGATCTATTGTCTTGCTTTTTCCCAGCACAGTGTGACTGTTATAGGGTCAATGTGCTTTCTCTAAACTCAAACTCAAACTCTAACCCAGCCTTATTTTCTAATTTCCAGTAATGTAGAACCAATTCATGAGCAAAATTTTTGGTTATAAAAGTAACAAGTTGCAAACTGTCCTTTTTTTACAAACGGTAGAAGACACAAGGCACCATTTCAGACAGAAAGGTAGATGATGAGATGTATGGGGACGCGGTGGTCTAGAGGCAAGGTGCTCACCTCTTATGCCGAAGGTACAGGGTTCAAATGCCGGCCGGTGCAGGCATGTTGGAATTTTGGGATTTTTCTCATATTTTCCTGTCCCTGATCCTATGGGAGGTGGGATCAAGCGCCTAGTTTTCTCAGATAAGGATGAAAAACTCGGAGGGCCCATGTGCACACTGCGCCCGTTAAAGATACCTTGGGAGTTGGAAATCGAAAAAAGCAGGCTGAATAGGCGGCTGCCCAGGCAAAATGAATAAAATTTATGCGTACCACCCCCCCCCCCCCCCCCCAAAATGCCGACTGCCGCTGCACTGTGGCTATGACAACTGGGCTGCAATGACACTAAGGCAAATTTCCCAAATTACATTAAAGAAGTACACAAAATACCAAGAAAAATATAGGGTCACCCACAAAATTCAGTACATTACAGACAAATATAAAGTAGGCCTACATAGTGGACAGCTGTGCACACCAAGAATTTTGTTCAGTGAGCGGGTGTCTGAATTTTATTTTGCCAGTGTTATTGTTCATGTGGATGACATCACAAGAACTACCATACTTTTATCCTGAGTTTGTTTTAGATGATTACTCTGTTCCTGAGTTAAGTCAGACAGAAACCTATTAATTCAAGACTAAGATTAAAGTGTAGGGGCAAGCTCAAAAACTGGAATTTTGTATTTGCATGTGAAAGTCCCTTCGGGAATTGTAAACTGAGAAACATACTTACAACCAATAAAATTTCCAAAAATTTGCCGACAGTGTTTATATGGAACAAAAATATTGGGCACGCAGCAAAATTCCCATCTTCTTGTATTCTCCACTGAGAATTTTGGTTTTTGATGTTTTAGTATCATAAATATTTCTGTTTTTCTATCACTTTTTCTCTACAGTCTATGGAACACAGGTCTAACAGAAGCCACGCTACATACCTTGGCAACTTTCCTACCACAGTGTGCCAATCTCAAGTAAGTCCAAAAGTTTCTGTATACCAGACAAAGGGTAGCATGCTACAAACCTTGGCTACTTTCCTTCCACAGTGTGCCAATCTCAAGTAAGTCCGAAAGTTTCTGTATATCAGACAAAGGGTAGCATGCTACACCCCTTGACTACTTTCCTACCACAGTGTGCCAATCTCAAGTAAGTCCGAAAGTTTCTGTATACCAAAGAGTAGCATGCTACATACCTTGACTACTTTCCTACCACAGTGTGCCAATCCCAAGTAAGTCTGCAGGTTTCTGTATGTCAGACAAAGGGTAGCATGCTACACCCCTTGGCTATTTTCCTACCACAGTGTGTCAGTCTTAAAAAGTATACAGTTTCTGTACATCAGCCAGGGTTCTCACACAACATATTTTGGCATGGACCGGACTCTGTTGATCTGAATAAGTCAGACAGCTTCTCAGTATCCTTCAAGGGCAGTAAGTGGTAAGAAGTCAGGGAACCTAGAGTTCACTGCCCCTGAGCTACAATAGGAAGTGAAGAAAAAATAATTGTGCAGTTTGAATTATCCAAATGGTTTGGCGAATTTAGACTTTTTGTTTGATTAATTATTTTTCATTTGTTTTTATTCCATCCACATCCAAGAAATGTGAGACAATTTTCTGGTAGTATTTTCATCCTCTCTTCAATAACAGTGTCAAAGTGTGCCATTATCGTTAATACTGCCTTTTTTTTTTTTATTTGCACTAAGGGAGAAAAGAAGTCTATCTGCAAGCCTTTCTTTGTTTTTCACGATCACCTTCACCAATTTTAAAGTTGCAGTTGTGACTTTTCTCAGGACTGTCTGTCTGGATGGCAACCCAGTGAAGGAAGAAAACTGGTCAGAACTTCTTGGAGAGGATAGTTTGTGAGTAACTTTGCTTCTTCCTGTTGCCACAGAATTGGAATGTTGTGATGATATATTTGCATCATAAAGTGATGCATCTTGAACTCAACTTTAGCACATCACTATGAGTGCATAATGTTATCCTGAAAATTTGGAATGACATTTGAAGACAGGGTAATTAATGAGATTTCAATGAGATGCTCGTGGCTGATTTCATTATTCTGCTCAATGTATTTAATGCAAAATATTTGTGCAGTCAAATGCCAACATGGACCATATTTGAATTTACAATCATTTTCATGTCGTCATAATTCAGTTGCCAAAGTCATTTTTTTTATAACATATTAAAGTAATGACTACAATAAAATAATGATTGATATTTATGTTTTCAGAATATCATGAAAGTTTGTTTCATGCTTTTAAATTCCAAATTTAAGATGAAATCGCTTTGCACAAGTCACAAGATTAGCAAAACAAAGATTGTTTTTCATGTTTCTGGAAAAAGCAGTTGGTGAACGTGTTGTGAGTGTGAAAATTTAACTATTCAAACCAGTTAGCATCATTGATGTTTGTATCGCATCAGTAATTCCACTGTTTTGACAAATGCATATTTGTGTTGTGGGCAGAATACAGTCTTTGTCACTCCGACATTGCAAGATAACAGACAAAGGAGCTATCGGGATCGGCAGAGCTCTGGGCTCAGCCAAAGCGGCAAACACAAAACTGGTTTCATTGAGCCTGGCAGGAAATCTCATAGGAGACGTTGGAGCCGAGAGTCTAGCTGGAGTAAGTTATTCATTGGGACTTGTAAACTCCTTGATCAGAATCATTCCTTTGTCCTATTGGTACTGGATTATACCTGCTGACATGAGATAAAACAATTATTTTTAATCGATTATATATTAGTGAGTGACGAGTCTCAAGCGCCTTGTGTCCAGGCAGGATAATATCCCAGATGAAAAATGCATCAAATCATGTGATCTCAAGCATGACTTTTTTCGGAGTGATATGTACTGTCACAATTTCCTGTCAGCTTTGCTGTTTAACAGTTCAGCAGGAATGAAACCTGTCTGGACTCTGTCAGAATTCTGAGAGTTTTTGCTCAGGAGAAAAACACATCTTAATTTTTGTTTTGCATCATATTGATACTTCTATTTTTTGTTAAAGATTTAAACAGTAATGCTTTGCAATGGCTTGATTTAGCTTTTGAAATACATAAAATCCATTTTTAGGCAATGGTGAATAATCCCCCCCCCCCCCCCCTGGACTGTCCCTGGAACCCTCCCCTTATTTTAACCGCCTAGAAATTTTTCAGACATTTCTCACTCTCCTGATTTCGTCCCTAGTTCTGTAGTTTACTCAAATTTGATCTTTCACACTTGTGTGGTCTCATGATAGGGCTAGCAGTTTGTCTAGGGTTTTGGCTTGCAGGTGCTGAATTCTCACATTGTTCTGTTTCTTGCAGGGTTTGAGAATGAACCGCACTCTGATGAGTTTGGCTTTAACTAGCAATGAGATTGGCAACAAGGGAGCTGAGAAGCTGGCTGAGGTAGGGATGGAAGAATGACTCATGCACAGACACACAAAAAGTTGAAATGGAAATAAAAATAGATCATGGAAGTGAAAAAAAAAACAGACACCGGGAGGTCACCTTCTGCTAAATTTCAGTTTTCTGCAGTTTTTGTCATTGAATGATAGTCACCACTGAGTTTGATTACCTGGAACTTACAAATAATCATTTCTAGGTCTAGTGTGATTTTAACACTTAAAGTACAACCGGTGACAAAAGTCACCAGTACCGCATCTACTTCTATGTGAACTTTATCCAGTTGTGAGTACTATGTGAAAATTTTCATGGCATTCTGTCCAGTCATTTTCTCTCAAGAATTTTTTAATATATGTCATCTAAATTTTGGCTTGTTCACAACAAGGCTGGGGTATTTAAAGGGTGTTCTGTGAAATTGGGTGCAGTACTTTAAGTGTTAATGGAGAGATCCCACTCTGTATAAGATTTGTCAGTTTCTGTTGTGTGAGGCGATGGCTACAAGTGACCACAAGTATGTGACCTGGGAAAATTGCTTCCAAATTATTATTTTTTTTTTACTGGTATTGTGTACAAATCTTCAAACTGTTTATAGATGAGCAGAATTTTGCTATTCACTTACTTTGGTTTATAAGATGCAAAACCCTGTGTGCTGGTTTCTTTTTAACCTATCTTTGTCACCTGGGATCATCTTGAGACACTCAAGAATTGCCTGAAAAGCTCGCAATTCTCATCTTGTGTGTTTGTCCATCTCATTCTCAGGCTTTATCACGCTTTCCACTGTCTCACGAAGAAGTTGTGGAGAGACGCAAGCTCATGTCAGACAGAGGTTCCTCCGACAGGAAATCTGTAAGTGTTGCCAGTCCAGACCAGAAGTCAAGTGGTTCAGTGGTAGAATGTCCATGATGGGATCAGATGGCTTAGGTTCTGGTCAGGTGTCAGTGGGAATGGTTCAGCGGTAGAATGCCCAGTTCATGGGCTCAATGGAATGGGTTCTAATCACTAGCAGTAGAGGGGAGTGGTTTAGTGCTAGAGTGTGCAGTTCATGGACTCAGTGGGTTAGGTTCTAATGACTTGTAGTAGGGGGAGTGGCTCTATACCAGAATTTCTACGTCGTGAACTGTGTGGGTTAGGTTCTAATCACTTGGGGAGAGAGGTTCCAAGGCGGAATGTTCAGTCAAGATGTTGAATGGGCTATAATTGAGGTAATTTTGAAGGAGGAGGGGGGGGGGGGGGGGGGGGAGCAGGTAGTTATATCTTAGTGTAAGAGCAAATATTGCATAACTGCACACTCTTCTCAGTACCACAAGAAACATATTGGCCCACACCCATCGACCTGAATATCAAACTCTATGGTGCTCTGCCAGAACTGCAGAAAACCATAGATTTTCTTAAAAGAACAAATTGGCAGATTTAGATTGGTGAACGAAAGAAGAAGAAGAAGAAATCTTAGTGTAGATGTGATATGATACTCCACACTTTGTCAGTTTTCCAGTAGGAATTGTGAACTGTAAGTGTACATGTTTGATTCTCAGTGACCATTTACTAGAAATGACACTAAATGATATTTTGTGTTTGTGTACAAAGTTAACAGTGTAGATAAGAAAATTTGTCATCTGTTAGAGCAAGTTTGTCTGGATATGGACAGGACAGAATATTTGTGTAAGAAAAAAAAATTGCCAGCTAGACAGTGGAATTATGCTTCCAGAGTTACATCTTTCTTTGACCCAATGTCCACTTTGTTACAAAATTGATATAAGGCATGACATATTTCTATCATCCCTTTAAAAATCACAGTGATTTGTCATTCTTGGAGGTAGATTTCAAAGCGTCAAAAAGTTGGTCTAACACTTTGCCAAGTTTAGCTACGAAACTTTCCATTTTTTTGCTGTATCTGATGTTTAAAACTGCACTGCACATTCATTGAGGGAATTTCCCATTGCACACACCATGTTGAAGAGTTACAGAAGTGCATGGACTCCGGTGATGGGGTGAATGTGACCGAGTTTTATTGCAGTTTAACTCTTTCCCTGCGGGCCAGCATTCCAAGTCTGGCTGGAGCACATCCCGGGATTATACGCCATACTGTACTCCGCATTTGCAAATAAAGATCGCCTTACAACACAACAGCTATCCAAACTATACACTTAGTGCACACGTGGTATTGTTGAACACACTAGCTCAAAGGAAGTTTTACTAAGAATTCTATTTGTATGGTTTAATGTCACGAGATGTTAAAATTTTCCATTATAGTGGTCAAGGCATACCCTTACAACACCACAATGTTGTATCGGCCATCACTAGGGAAGCGTGCGACGCAGTGTGCATTGTACCGTTGGGAAAGAGTTAAAGAATACCAATAGGCATACATAGAAATGGGCAAGGTTTGGAACATCTGAAGTAAAATAGTAATAATAATGATCATTGTCCAGTAGCAGATCTATCCCAAGCAATGCTGGGTACTCCAGCTAGTTTGGCCTTGTAAAGTTAAATTTACAGTTTGACATCAAAATATTCATTTTCTGCTGCAAGTTTGCCAATGAATTTGTTCTTTCTGTAGATAGATTCTACCCAAGGGAGTTATTTGAAAAAGAAGAGTATTGAAAGTGTAGCAAAAGTGGTGAGAACTCAAGCAGTGGATTTTGAGTTTAATTCTCTCTCTTTGGGGGAAGCAAAGTGTTGGTTTATTACAGTTGTCATTGGACTTCTTTCTTTTTGGTGTTGTTGGTATTGGCATTTGTTTCATGAGGTCACACTAAATTTGAGAAGATTATGAAAGTCTCAGATATTTTTAATGATACCGCATACATTTTAAAGGACAAGAACAACAGTGCGTAAAATCTGTATTGTTGATGTTTTTTAGTATGACCTAATATTTTACAACTCTGAGGCTGAGATTTTCGAGAAATGATTTGGCACAGCAGCTTTTCCAGGAGTTCTGGTCTTAAAAGAAAAACAAGGGTTGAAATCTTCATTGCCAGATATCAGATTTTGTAAAGAAAAATCCCACTGGTATTCTTAAACACTTTGTTTGGAACGTCAACTTCTCAGAAACTGTTGAATATTCAAGTTTACATATGTGGGATTGCTTTTGAGCACCCTGAATTGTTGCAATTCTAAGAAAGCTAATTGTTACTGCTTTATATATGCCAAAAATAGAACTGGGGAATTTTCCTTTCTTGTAAGTCTCAGCCCGAGAGGTTCGACCTTTCTTGATTATATGGTACCAGTTGTTTTTGGAATACAATGGCAAAAGACAATAAAGGGAACTGAATGTCAGAGACAGCTGAGAAATACATCATTCATGGGCAAAATGATTTGAATCTTGACCACCAGTGTGGTCTGCACAGCCCATTTCACCAGAATGTCTGTTTTCTCCGACTGGCAACAGCCCCCTCCCAGTCGACGGGCAGAGTCGAAAGATCGGCCAGGTAGTGTTCGCAGTATGACCACCCAGGACAAGTCAAAACAGAAGCCATCGGCCAAGAAAAAAGTGAGATCTTTTTATCAGTCTTTAACTTTTATTTTCCCTACATGAAAGGATGACATTCATCAATGTCTTTAAAATATCAAGCAACATTTATTGGCATTTTATGTCAGGATTTAAACGTGGCTGAAGGAAAGGTTTACAGAGTCTTTCAGAAATGTTATCTTACCAGTGAATCACTAAAGGAAGAAAACAGCATTACAAACTGCCACATTTTACCAGATCTGCCAGATGTTTATTTGTAGGAGGATTTGTTTAAATTTGGTTTACTAGTGCCATATCATCGACTTTCTAGAAATGTTACTGTCAGTTTTAACATGTCATTTTACATGTTCCTCTTCAAATTTTGCTGGGGTTTGTCAATGTTCATTTGCATTATTTGTTAACCAAGACCTTTTGTTTTACATTTATGTCAGTAATGACAATAATGCTATAACCAGCTTTTTCTTTTTTTTTTCTTTTTCTTGAATTTTATTTTCAGTATTGAAATTGTGGTAATTTGAACAACAGTCAGAGAATGATAATGTTTAACTGGTTATACCATATTACATCCTGCCTAGGTCATGTGATAAAACCATAGTAGATATTTGGTGAATGGATCAGATTTGACAGAATTTCAGACTTTGAGAAAACCTTACATAAATATAAATTGGTATGGTATGTTTCAGTTACTGTCATAATTATCATCATGCACTACAGCAGTGTGTCTCTGCCTTTTTTTTTCCCTAAGTCCCACTTCAAGTTTGAAAAAAAAAACGTGCACTCCACCATGAGCCAAGTCATTAGATGGTACAGATGAAAAGATTTTGAAAATATTTATATATATTCCATATGTATACATTCAGAAGAAGTCTTAATTAAAATTTTGTTTCAAGTTTTTATTCACTTGTTTCTTACTTTAAAGGGATTAATCGGACCTAAACAAAGAAACCACCAATATGACATAAACAAACAGTTGTTTATCTGTACAGTTAGGTTAAAATACACCTTGAAATTAAGATCTCTGTGACAACTTCAGGATACTAAGGGAAAAGATGCCAAGGAAGACACAAAAACTGTCAAGAAAGAGAAAGAGGACACTCGAGGAGGCACCAAGAGAGGTATGTGTATGTTTAAGAGTATGTTGAAGGGAACTGTTTTAGTGCTATGATGATCTGTTTTTACTGCATCTTGACTTATACCAATATGACATCCCTGTGTGTATGTGTGTGGGTTTTAACTTGTCTATATAGAAATTCATAAACTTGTTGGCTCTGCATTGGTGGTAGATGATTTAGTGAGTGAGTGTTCAGTATATTACTATATGTAGAAGTTTTGTCCACACTCACTCCGTTACAGTACTTCACTCACTATGCCAGATGAATGTTGCATTTTTATGTTAGAAGAAGTGATTGAATGTTATTTAAAAATAAAAATGACTCCGAATGCACATAAAATAGGGTAATTCATGTAGATATTGTAAAGAGAACTTTCACATCTATCAAGCTTGACGTTTTATCAAAAACAAAAATGTTATCTGCAGATAGTGTGGACTTCATGAAAATACCTTGTCTTGTATCTCCATCCCAGGCTGGACTCACGCAAATTATATTTTTTTAAATTCGATTATGAACATCACTGTTCTTGTATGAAAGTAAATATCAAAAACTTTCATTCATGGAATACATTTGTGCTCTGGGATCCAGAAAGCTGAATTTGGTTTCATCCACTATTCGTGTTATGTTCATTGCACTGACCAAACTTCATTCATTGAAATTCAAGTTCATCTCAAATACTGCCGTGAAAATTTGACAAGAACCTCATTGACAGACACTGGGTCTTGATAACTGAATAGATTTGTGGTCTGGGTCAATGGAGGTTGAAAATGACTCTCGTGTATCACTCTAGTTATATTTCCTGTGTCAGGTCAAGAATTTGTGACATTTAAAGTGTAACATTTATGTGGGTGACTGGCTCGTGGCGATATGTTTACAACAATTTATATGCTAAAGAATTATAACAAGGGAGATAATTTACGGCAGACATTTACACTTTCGTAGTTAGCCACTAGAAGTACTACTTTTGAAGATGAGTAGTGAGGAGTACTGTCCAATTTTAGTATTTTTGCCGGTTAATGCATGCAGTTCCTGCAAGGACACTGAAATTTGTACTTTCAAGGAGCAAGGTTTAATAACAGACACATAACTTTGTAAGTAATTATTTGTAATATTTTGAGCTACTTGGCATCTTATTCATGTCATCTCCGCAACAAAGGAGATAAAGAAGGTTTTATGTGGTCAAGATAGTGTTGCCAGATTTTTATCTTTGTAAACAAAAAATATGTAATTTACTTGCATTGCCATATTATGCAACTTGCCATTAAAGAAAACTGTTTTCAGCACCTAGGGACAAGGAACATGGCAGACACACTTAACTTTCACAGAAGTTCTTCATTAGGGATGCTCAGTTGTAATGGTGTACAGCTGTGGGGGAAAACTATGGAAGTCCGTTGTGCCACTAATTTTTATTTATATGTTTTGTTTTTAATTTTATTTTTACTTTAACACAGACAGTGAAAATGCTCTAGGTTTACCATTCATTGCCTACATGGAAAAAAAATTCATTTGAGTCTCGCAAAACAGTAAAATAATATTATAATGACAACTGTCTCTTCCAAAACATTTCTAAGTTCCACACAGGACATACAGAACTGATCAAGTTTTGAATGTTGGTGGATAGGGACATAGAGGAAACACTTAACTTTCACACAGAATACGCAGAATACTATAAAAATGAATAATTTTTATTGATTTTGTTCATATTTTATTCCCTTGTGTTAGCATTGTTAGGTAAGGAGTGATCACTAGAACATTTCCTCATTCAAAAATGGGCTTTTGTAAAGTATGAGAAGGATTCGGGTATCAAGACTATTTCTGTTATTTGCCGTGATGATGTTTCAATTACTATGTGCACTACATCTTCTCTCACTCCATTTCTTAGCCATGTTAGCTTTGTGGGGTAAGATATGACCTTTGACCCCTGGTGATGGTGATGAGTTTGAGTTGATTTTCCCATCCCCTTCTCTCACCCCTCTCCCCAAACATCTCATGACCTTTCAACCCCTGACATGCAAAGCTGCTTTTAATTTGTTTAACCACCCGGTCAATCCTTGCATTTGATCACTGAAAAACATTTCTCATTTCTGAAAAGACATACAAAATATTGATTTGGTTGTTATCTTTAACCCTTTTGCTGCCAAGCCCAAATGCCCTTCCTTTCCTCAGACTACCAGAATAATGCCCTATCTGGTAGAAAAGACAACAGGAAATAGTAAAATTAGGACTGCAAAATATGCTGGAACAATGTCGGTGGACATATTGGTCTCGTGGCAGTTTTTGGCACTAAACTGTAGAGCCGATATATCAGCCATGAGGCAGTATTCTGCAACATATGATAAGCCGATGTATCGGCCTTGAGGCAGCAAGAGGGTTAATAGGGTATTCATTTCAACTGAGGAGAAATTTAAAGTCCACACCCCACTGGTTTTACAGTACGTTACAATTCAGTGATATTACATAAGTAAGTCTTCTATCCATTTGAATCACACAGTTTAAACATTCACCACTGTCTACAATAAAGATGTACACAAAATTATCATGACACATAGTGATACAATATACCTCCTTCCATTGACGCCAGCAGCTTTAATGGTGTTGACTTTTTCCCTCAAAACTAATTAACAGTTGCACCATTTAAGACAGATACAAAATAGTCGAGTCACTACAGTATATTCTTAAAAAACAAACCTTTTTCGTAGAAACTAATTAGCAGTGGCGCCATCTAAGACAGATACAAGACGCTCGAGTGACTACAGTATATTCTTTAAAAACAACCCTTTTTCAAAGACGCTAATTAATAGTATTGTTATCAAAGACATATCAAAGACAAGTCAAATTACTCCATTCTCTATCTTACATTTTAGGCTTAAAAGTATGGTACTACTTGATGAACAGGTTTTCAGAGTTGAAAATACTTGGCAGATAAAATCTAATTTTAATGTTTTTGTGTCCTGTATTATTCAGAAACAAAAGGATCTCGAGGAGGTTATTTCTGTTTGTGTTTGTTTTTCTTGACTCAAATCTCTCTACTACAGCTCGAAAGCTCTTATGTATGATATAGTATATTTTCACCTTTTCGCCTGAATCTTCCACATATAACACACTACATGACTTCATTGTTATTTATATATCATGGAAAGAAATACTATATGTGAATGTTATCTCACCAAGTCTCCAAGGATCTGCATTGTGGCCAGACAGTCCTTTTTTTTTTTTTTTTTGGCGCAAGTTTATTTTGTCTTTTCTTGCTTTTTGTTTCAGAATTTAACAAGGCGAAAAAAAAACCAACAGATTAACAAAAATTTGTAGATCTCTTTGCAGAACTTTAACAAAGTAAATGAATATTGTTTACAAAGGCATATGCCAAGGGCCAAAACTATTTAACCTCAATTTTCTCAAAATACCTTTTTTTTGAGCATGTGACAAATTATTATTTTATACCGTGAACATCAGATTAATTGTAATGGCTGCCATTGTACGTTCAGACATCCAACTTTTTATGTTAATGTTCTTTTTTTCTGTTGTCCTTGGTTTTGTGAGATGACATCACGTACACAGTGGTCATTCCCTGACTGTGGTGATTGGGTTTTTCCCCTCATCTTTATTTTTGGCTCAAGCTTTGCCTGATCACTGTTCTCTACCATCTTTCACAACTCATGAAAGCTTGCCTTGGAGCTGCTGAACTTGTTTCCTTGGCCATAGCCAGGAGATAGAGCAACTTTATCCACCAAGTTTTAAGTCATATTTACTCTCAGGGCTGGATGTGAACATAGGCCGTAGTTTGCATGCTATTTTTATACGGATGAAGAGGACGCTGTCCCCTCTTAAGTAACCCTATTGTCTTTGGTTGAACGGACGCAACATACTCAATGCTAAATATATCTTTCTCCTTAAGTGCTTTCTTTCATTCTCATATCTGACAAATTTCGTTGACTGCTAGCTGTATAGACATGCCAGATTGCATTGCAGCCTTTCAAATTAAAACTCGTCAGAACTGGATTCTTTGTATTTATGACATAAATCATGAAATAGCCCTAACCTCCCAGGGAAATAGTGGAGAATGCATGTCTTGTCGTTGCTCATGAAAGCTCATTAATGAGAAGGAAATCCCAAGAACAACCCATTTTCATTGTATCTTCATTTAAAAACTTTATATATGGTACAAAGTTGTCATTGTGCAGGCCTATCCTGACATTACATGTATATAGATTTCAAGTTTAGAGTGTTTTGTCATTGCCTATCAGAATAAACGGAATTTAGCTTGTGTCCAGGGGAATTAAATGTTTAAACCCTTCACCTTTTTATTAGTAAATAACCAAATTCACATTTGACTATTTTCCGTTTTGAGAAGGGGCAATACAAATTGGTTTTTCTTTGTAGTTTAGGTTTTAATCTCCGACATTCACAGTCCAGAATAAACCTTATTTTCCAGTCCTATCTCTTGATTTCGTCTTTTGGAGACTGTACGACCAAATGATAGGCTGAAATGGTGCAGTTTCATCTGGACTTCCTCATTTGTGTTAGATTGCTTTGCTTAGCACAAGTTATTGCAGGATTTTAGATCCACTAAGGACTATCTCTCAGTATATATGCCAGATTTTTCAAACACCATCTTTTAAAACCGTGTAACTGGCCATGTGCCAGTTTGTGTTTAAGCCAGTCAGACAAAAATACCTGCAAAGACCTACTGAAACAAGATTTTGTTAGAGGAAGAAATGTGTAAAATGCATTGACGTTGGTACGAAGGTTTTAACAAGATTTGCTAAAGCTTTTATTTGATTAAATTTATCATGTTTACCTAATTTCTGTGTTTATTTGTCTGTCACAATCAATATTCTTCAATACGCACAGAAAATAACTACCAATGATATGAAACAAAAGTTTACAAGTTGTGGCAGAAACGTGTCTTGTTGATGTAACAGTATGTATAAATTCAATTGCAGTAACATTATTTATTCCATCTGAACAACAGATGAACATTTTTTAAAAGTTTAATGGCTGTCATCTTGACTTAAATTTGGCCTGAGTTTTATGGCATAGTGGCCAGATGGTTAAAGCAGTCACGTTATTAGCTGCTAATGGTTTATGTTTGAATCCTCACAAAGCCTTTGCTGGACACATGTAAGATTCATTTCAGTTGAAATACTCTGCAGTTCAGTAATTTTATATAATTACATTGGGAACTTTTCTTCTTTTTTCATTCATCAGATTATATCTAGCTCATTTCTGTCTCTTATATGGTACATGTAAATGATTTGATTTCTCACAAAGACTTACTAGAGGCATGTGGGATAAGAGCACGCTCTTGTATCATTGTTTTACCATTCATTAGCCTGAAATAATTGTCGAGTAATTGGAAGGTGGAGTTGTTCCACCCATCCAGAATCTATTTATTTCATTATATCCTGTGTGCAAGTCTATATCACAGTGACATCCCAGGCAGTCATAAAGGTTTATGATGTGTAATGGATATGGGAATAGTCTTTGAAGAACTGATCAGGTGCAAGATGTGGAGGTTGGCACTCTTTGCAGGACAAAGAGTATGAAATGTGTAAGATAGAGAGAAAGCTTGAAAATTATGAGGAGAAGTGGTGTAGAGAAGGGAATTGCATTTGTGAATTTCTTTTCTTCTTGTATAAAGGCCTCCTCTCCCCCCACACACCCATACCAATCTCCCACCCCATGGTACAATCTACTTACAAAAAAAAATTTTTTAATTCTGGTTTATTTCCCTTGTTTTATCTAATTATTCCCCCTGATTATGGCTGCTTTCCACAGCCCAGGCTACACAAAGTACAGGTACTGGCCGCACCTCCAGTGGTGAGTGTGCAGTGACGTTGACACACTCACACCTATATGACACGGCTTGGTCTACTACACACTACACACTTGCTTTGGTGTGGCACTGTTGTATTAATCATGATTTTTCAGGGGTTTCCGTCATGCATGAAATCCAGACCTAAAACCAAAACGTGGTGGAGACATCAGCTCAAAGTGTCCAAATTTTTCTCTGGGACAATCTTTCTGGGTCACAGCGACCAAAAAAGTCCGCTTTTTGTTGTAGATCACAAAATCGTAGTAATAGATATGTAATTGTGAAGCTGCAAGGCAATTTATCAGGATTCAGTTTAATGTATACACTACGGATATATTGTTATGGTTTTATTTGTAGTGTCACGTAACGGCATGAAGGATTTGCCATAGGTTGAAAACTGAGCGTTCGTTGATGTGAAATGTTCACTTTTTTTTTTAACTGGTGCATTTGATTTGACCAATGACATTTCACATTTTCTTCACTTATGTCAGTAGAGTGGAGCTATTGATATGTAATTCCTTATGAAGTAAAACAGCATGCATTAAGTTCTCTCTGTCTGTATAAAAAGAAAACCCAAAAAACTATTACTAAATCACAATGTACCAAGATTGTAAATTTTCAAAATCAGGCCATCTTTGGCAGTCGTGGAGTTTTAAAAATTGTATCCTGTTGTGCCAAGTGGAAGAAGCCAAAATTGTGTACATGTGGTAACTGAAAGAAAGAAATGAGAAGTAGACAGAGCTCCAGATTGGCAGGTTAGCATAACCTGTTCTTTGACTGCTTTAACTGCCTGATGAAAATAGTCAGCGTGAAATTTCAACCCAGAAAAAAAAAATGTTTTGCAAACCTCACAGCAGATCCAATTTTGAAAAAAAAAATCAATGAAAAGTGACAATCAAATCTGATGAAAAAGAAGAAGAAAAAGGCGAGGTTTGGTAACGGGGGGGGGGGGTGTTTGTCCCGGTTTAAAACAAAAAAAGAAAAGAAAAAGGTGAACAAATAAAGAATAATGGTTGGAACCCTACGAAACCTATCTCTGGCTCTGGATCAGTAAACCTATCTCTGGCTCTGGATCAGTAAACCTATCTCTGGCTCTGGATCAGTAAACCTATCTCTGGCTCTGGATCAGTAAACCTATCTCTGGCTCTGGATCAGTAAACCTATCTCTGGCTCTGGATCAGTAAAGCTATCAAGATGAAAATATTTACTTCATCAGGAACATGCCCAGGAGTTTTGCAGCCAGGAGAGACTTCCATTTACATCAATTAAGTAACAAAGAGAAAAAAAAAAACTATTTATATTTAGCTGAAACTTTCTTACTATGTGATAATTCATTTTATAAAGAGTCATGCAGTGACACACTTTTATATTGTGGAACCGATTCCTGCACAGTCATGTTTTGTACCCAGTCACTTTATTGATGGGCCGAAAATCTAATCAAATACTGCACGCATTGATGTTTGTATGCCTGTTTATGTTTGCGGCCTTTGACTAGCATTTTTGACCTTGTTCGCCTCATATTCTGGATTTCGTCTAATATTTCTATCGATTCACTTCCATTCATTGCACGTTTCTGCACTGAAGGCTCAGTGGTTTTTAGAGCTGCTATAAAATTGGTTGCACAGCATGGTAACAAAATAATTTGTATTATACGGTGTCTCGGCAATTTTGTTCCCGTCTTATTGACTGTAGTCAAATGTATAGGTAGATTAGGACTGTATTAATGCTGTATTGAGGCATGAACTCTGTGCCATAGGATTTTCATGCTGGTGGGAATAAGAGTGTGCCGCCTACTGTTAAATTTTGTAGTACTTACGAAAGTAAGAGGGGAAAAAACTGTACTTGCCAGGTACAAGTAGACACTTCACACTTCAGAATGGTATAACTTTCCTCCAAACTAAAGACTGTGGCATTTTCAGCTAACATCATTTGAAAATTCTGGTACTGGTATTGTTTTTTTGGCTCCTTACCTTTTCTGTCGCATCGCCATGCCTCAATACAAGTATTATACTTTTTGTTGTTGTTATTATTTAATCATTCTTTTTATTTATGAATGTGAAGTCTTGTACAGTGGTGGGGAAGCTTTCAGTAACAACATGATGTGCATGGGCATGATGATTGTGTAGGTAGACAGTGAAGAGTTCAGAGTGGCATTTTTGTTTTTTAACGTTAACGTGTCAGTCATAATGAGTTTTCATTATTATGTAAAAATGTGATTAATGTGTTCATATTATTATAGGCATATTGTCCAAGATAGTGTTACAAATATTCTCCCAGCATTTATTCATGGATGTTTCTGTTATGCTTGTAGTGAAGTGATATTTCCACTGTGATGCTCGGCATTTTGTCATCTTCGTGAACTGTTCAGAGAATGAAAATGAATGCCAAAAAAGAATTGAAATAGGCCTAGCTATCATCATTGAAGCTGCCAGATAAACAAAACGATACATTTGGTGAATTTAAGAAAAAAAAATGCCATACCGCCAGCGATTCTATGATATTCAGTGATTGTCGCGGATCGGGATTTTGGGGAATATAGATCGAGAGGTCCGCTTCCCAATCACACGAGCACAAAAAAAAAACAACAATTAACCAACTTTCACTCTAAAAACTAAATAAATCAATTTGAGTAACAGACTGTAAAGTTTATATATCTAACAAATTCAAAGATAAAATATACAATAGATAACGAATACAATAGCAACTGAAAATGCTCAGCTAAGCTGAGGAGCAACTATGAAGTACTTAAGGCAATGTAATATGAAGTTATCTAAGTCACAATAAATTTACATTCAAAAGAATCCGCGCCCGAGGGCGACGGATCCTGTAAGGTTTAAAGTTCTATCTCTCTTCATACTAAAACATATTTATATAGCGTCTCTGCCAGGCGCGCTCTGGTGTAGTTCACACGTGGTCGCGGGAAATGCATGTGGTCTGGCAGTACTGGTCAACAGTCTACATGTGTAGGTGGCTGTAAATTCAGGATGGAATTAAAATCTTTAGCTCACCATTCGGCCCTCACAATGTGAGGGCTGTTGATATTAGCGCTGTGGGTTTAATGCTCAAACAAGTAGGCTTGGGCTCAGGAGCGTAGATTTCTGACAATGCTCCATCACTGTACATATCAGCTCAATCGCTGCGTCTCTATGACTTCTCATCTGGCTGAGAGCTCGCCGTCCACCTCGTAAATGGATTGTCTACATGTGGCCCAGAACTAAGTTCTGTATGGCCTTAAATACTGGACTGCATCTGCAGCTTACCGTCTAATTCCTGGATTGTGATTGGTGCAACCACTTCTAGCTCAGCTGCCGAACTGAGTTATTTTAAGTAACAGCCCTAAGCAACGACCTTGGGTCGACATCAAAGGTCGAATCACTCAAGACAATAAAATGTAATTTTATAGCAATAAATTCTTAACATGTTCAAAACCCCGAGCTTTTACTCTGGATCACGGTATTTTCTGTACGTCAACAGACGTCTCAACAACATTTAATTCCTACTCACCCCTTCCCTCTCTACTAAACCTAGTTCAAAACACGAGATATAAAAAGTGCTCAGCCCTGCACACCTACGCTGTCCGTCTATCCTTCCCCACACCTTCTGTCTATCTTTTATAAAAAAAACTGTTCAAAACAAATTGTTTACGAGACCAAGTTATGCTGGCTCGCACAATAATTACGTTTGTAAAAATTACTCACTGCTCTCTCACAAAAATTTAGTCAGTGGAAACATTTATGAATTAAATCTGTTCTTGACAGTGATGAACTGATAAGATTTAATAGATTGTCTTTTCAACAATGTGTCAAAATTCTGGGGTTTACAGCTGGTATCGATAGCCTGGTTTAGAGCCAGCATGGTTTGTCTGCTCTCAAATTTAACAAATTAACAGGTTTTTAGTGAAGGAGAGCCATTGAATTCAGTTGCCCTATCCCAAAAGTGTTTGATACATGTATCTAGAGTCAACAACCTGATGGGGTCTATGTGCAGTACATGTGCTGTCTCTGATGGAACTTCATAACACTGTAATGAAAATGGACATAAAACCCCCAACAAAAATAAAAAGCTCTTGTTTGCGGGAAATCGAGGAGAGTGACTACAGTCAGTGTACAGTGTTTATTGTCATCCCTGCTTTCATCTGTGGCTCGCCCAACAACCTGCATAACCCCAAAAAGTTACTATTCTCCTACTCATGATGCTGTCGGCAGATTCAGTGATCCCAGTTTCCAATCTAGACCTTTAAATTTTATTGTAATTTATATTTAAAAATATATTTCATATTTAGATATTGGGAACAATATTTTTATTTAAGTGATACCCCCTTATATGAGGTAACCATCAGATGTTGGAACAAATGAAATTCAGTCAAACTTAATTGTTTCTGTTCTTCCTTTTTTTTTGTTTTGTTGTATTTACAGCAAGTATGCTAATGTTTTAGACAATTTTGTCTCGTCAAATATTTAGTGGGTATTTAGATCTTAGCAGCTCTTGTCTACATTCAGACCCGGCTTGTGGAGAATAGAATTTGAGTTTCACTCCCCCCTCCCCCCCCCCTTTTTTTTTTTTACATATGTTGTCCTGTTTTACTATTTATTTTATTGAATTTACACTAAAAGCATGCCTGATATTTATTACCTATTGTAATACATTGGTATATTATGAGAAATAAATAATATGTATCTCTTATGTCTAATACCTCTGTTGATATAATTATGGGTCTATGTCTGATACCTAACCTCTGTTCAAGGTTTATCATATAGGTAGCATCTATCTATGTCACTACGTCATATATTTATGGAGCTGAATATCATTGTTTTCACATGAAAATGTTTTTTTTCTAGCATGAAAAATATCAAGAGAATACAACATGGTTTTCCATGATTCTCTAGCTCATGTCAGTTAACATTATAATTTTTGCATTTATTTAAAATGAAGCTGTGACAACAATTACACATTACTGAAGTTTGGATTTTTTGTGGGATCTGCCACGCAAAACAAGGTAGTGTAAAAAATAAACATTGTGGAGTTAACCCCTATGTACGTATTGGCTCTGAAAAAATATTACTCAAATGTCAAGACATTTCCTGGTACAGATTATGCATTCTCCAGATTACAACTTGAGGAAGCAACAAAGTCAAAAAATCTCTTTTGTAAAATTTGACTTGACATAGAATGATTGAATCAAATGAAAACAGCAAACGTTTCACGATTGGCATTTTTTTAAAAGAAATATTTTGTAATATGGTTTTTAGAAACATATCATGAACCACATATTCATCCATCACACCTTGATTTTGCCAAATATTCTGTGAGCTCCCTGGGGAAATTTTATTTGTTTTATTCATTCAGGAGGAGTACAATTTATTATATTTATTTTTTCAAATATTCATGAAAATTTATGTAATTACATTTAGGGTTAGGAATATATTTCAATTGGAACAGTGTTTTTCCTTCTACTGTAAAACTAGGTCCTTTGCACTCATGTGCATGCGGGGTTTCATGGTAGGGCTAGCAATATTATATAACCCAATATTAAACATATGGAGGAATCCACCAGTGGCTCCAATAATGTATTTTTCCTCACAGATTATTACGATTCTATGAAACTGATTTGGTGAAAGTTTGAACGCATAAGGCCAAGGAAATATTTGTAGCTGTTAGTAATGGTCGAATTTTAGAAGAAATCTTGCTAAAGTTTAGCATTTTCCTGGCAACTTCAGCCTTATTTTTTACTATTAATAATAGTATTATGTATAGTGAAAAGTCAGTTTAAGTTATTTAAACCCATCATGTGTTATGTTGTATGTTCATCCAATTTCCTTTTAAATATCACTTAAAGTGAGACATGCATAATGCTTGGTCCTGACTAGATTAACAAGTGAAGCAGTATTGTAACCTGGAAAAACTGTAGTATATTCCATTTTTATTTTTTTTTACAGTACAATGCATAATTATGTTTAAACACAAAATATTTTACATATGGGAGTTTCTTTATTATCGAGGTAAATTCATCTGTGATATTTGTTTATGGGATTCTTACCATTTAGAATCAGGCATATGCTGTACGTGATCTGGACTGGAAAGTAAACATTTTCTCATATTTTAATTTTGCCCAACCTTTCTCTGTCAACCTTTACAGCCTCTTCCGTAGTCGACACTGCAAAAACTCAGGGCAAAACAAAGGATAAGAAGAAAGACAAAGGGAAGTCATCCACACATGAAATGGAGGTGAGTAAGACGAGAGTTACACTGTTATTAGTGATATTACAGCCTCTCTGTACCCTTGCTTTTCCTTGGTATTGCTGGTCAGAACAGAATTGTATGAGTACAACCAATCAAATTTGATCCATTCCTTCCCCAGAAACACATCTTCTAACTGCAGTCATTTTTCAGACATCAATTTCACTGTGTCCAATTTAATTTGCTATTTTTGTGTGTGTGTGTGTGTGTGTGTATGTGTGCATTTAGGTCTAGTTTTGTTTTTAAAAACACTGTAAACTTTGTACCATTTTTCAAAAAATGTGTTTAAAATACATGTCAGGCCAGAGTTTTCTGCTATTGTACGACAGTACACAATACAGCCTGCTACTGTCACCCCCACTGTCTTGTGGGTCATCTCGGGAGAGAGGAAGACTAGGGGAAGGTAACCCTGAATACAAATACCACACTGCCTTGTGTGTTGCTATGATAGCAAAGGCTATGGGAGTAAACCCAGACAGAAAATCAGGAGTGGAGACCCGAAGGTGGTTGTCAGGGAGAACTGCATCAAACTGGCTTCCAGCATCTCCTGCAGCCGGACTAGTTCCAAATGTATTGACCTGGTCTCTCCCTTGGGTTTAACTAGAATGGCAGAGAGAGGGGTGGTGCCTCTGGGCAAAGCACCATCTCTTAAAAATAGCCCAGGCAAGGCAGCAAAACGAGGAGGCGTTTGCTCGGGCTTGGCAAGCGTCTGTCTCTCCTCTATAAGCCCACCCATTTCCGATTTGGAGAGGACACTCCAGCCATCCGTTACGGATGGGCACAACACGGGAGGTGGCAGTTACCGGTGATAAGCTCAATCCATTTGGCGTACGGATGAGCGCCAGGGGTCCCCTCTGTCGGTGGGAGCGGCTTTTCAGCTGCATTGATCAACTACCGCCCGCCGTAACCTGGGCAGCCCCCAGGCAGTTGGGTGTTGTTCCGCCACGTCAGCCTGCTTCATAAGGTGGTTGGAGCTAGACCAAAAGTCAAAAAGCTGACGTAAAGTGTGCACCTGGCAAAAACAGAAAAATACTAAAACTTGGTACCTGGAACGTCAGAACAATGCGCCCAGGCTTGCAACAGCAAGATCTCACTAATATTGACTCCATCAGGAAATCCCAAATTATTGATCGAGAACTTCAGCTACTAAACATCGACATCGCTGCCCTTCAAGAAACTCGACTTCCCGACTGCGTCCTAAGCACCCTGCTGTATGGCTCAGAGACATGGACCACCTACTCCAAACATGAAAGATCCCTCAACTCCTTCCACCTGCGCTGCCTACGCAAAATTCTCAAGATCAAGTGGCAAGACAGGATCTCAAATATCGAAGTTCTGAGCCGAGCCAACATTCCATCAACTCAGGCTCTCCTAGGCAAAAAAAGACTGCGGTGGCTTGGACATCTCCACCGTATGGAAAATGATCGCATCCCCAGACAAATTCTCTACGGGGAACTTGCTACTGGCAACCGACCCAGAGGTAGGCCACATCTGCGATTCAAAGACACTTGCAAGGTCACGATGAAAGCATTCAACATCGACCCCAATGAATGGGAGAACCTTGCAAATGATCGAAGCAGATGGAGACAAAAATTGCGCAGTGGCACGCTCGCAATAGACTTCAAGGCAAAAGAAACATACCTGACAAAACGACAGAGGCGGAATGAAAACACTCGCCAAAGTGAACCCAAAAGACTGACCTGCAATCACTGCCATCGCACTCTCGGGTCAAACATTGGTAGAATAAGCCACGAGAGAAGCTGTCAGTCAAAGTGAAAGTGAATATTCTAGCTGCTAAGACCGTCTGTAAAGACGCTAAAGGCCATATATAAATAAAATGTATGGGAAATGTGCCCGGTCAAGGGAGAAGTCTTGTGACACTTGAAGCCCTACCGTTGCTAAGAGAATGCAATAATATAACTATCTAGAATCATGCTGGCAGCCGGAGAACTTCTAAGGAGTGATTTATGGGGTATATTTTATTTGGTTTCTTTGTCAAGACGAAGTCAGTTTCATTTTGTTTTTCATCTTCAGTTCTGTTTTAAGTGCTGAGTCTTGTGTATTACTAATGTTCTGATGTCTGTTCATGCCAAAGGGAGTTTATAATGAAAATGAGCACAAAGTATCAGCAGAGAGTATATACTCTCTGGTGTCACCTGGTTAGGGGCAGGTTCAAGCCAATTGGAGACCCTGTACTAGGGTAATCTTGTCTTGTCAAGTATACACGAAAACGCAATGCAACATTAATTTACCTATCACCATACCAAGTCTTACAGAGAGCAGCAACTGTTATAATTGTGGGACCCCACAGCCTCTAAGGGTAGCCCTGCACCAGGTGGTTGTTTTCATTTGTGGTGACTTTCCACTATTTCAAAGTGTTGTGTCACTGGTAAACTGTCAGTAGATGTGCACGGAAGAAGGCCGTGGACGGCAGTTAACTTGAAGAATATAATGTATGTATGTAATTGCACTGTTATCCTTATCTTTATATTTATGTTTAATAAATGTGTGAGTCTGATGGGTTGTTCTGTTAAGTGTTATACTTGTTCGTTCGTGATTGTTGTCTTGTTATAACCATCGCATCTCCCAGTCTGGGATTTGTGACAACAGACACCAGCAATCCTTACCTGGAGAACTTTCAAGAATGATTCACTTTGAAATGCAATAGTGCTGTTAATATATTTTGGTTTTGTTTTGTTTTGTTACACATTCTTCGTTGCTATTATTTCAGATAATTTATGTTTTGATTTCAAAATATTATAATCCATTTTTTGTCTGCCACCTATTTGTCAGACCGTGACTGAACCAACGGTGAGGCATTGTTTTATTTTTATGATTTGGATATCACCAGTTGGGATTTTATTTTAGTTTTATGAGTTTTTTCATTTGTTTTTTTTACTGCTTTTATTCTAGTACAATACTGAGGAATGATAGCATTAGCTATCAAAGAAGGAGCAATTTGCACTGTGGAATTTAATAAAAGTTATTGTTTATTTTATATCTTTCTCAGCTTCTTCATTTTAGTCTAGATTAGAGTCACATAATTTGATTTCAGGCATCAATTTGAAGTTTGATAACTCCGCTGAACTTAGTGCATTACTAGCTCTTGCTAATGCCAAGGGCATGTTCTGTAGCAGTTTTTTTGCGTTCCAGCAAAAACTAGTAAAACTGAACTAAAATAATGCCAAACTGAAGCGCTTCCATTCAACTGCACCAGCGTGTCCAGCTTTCATGTCAAGTGCGCCTTCACTAATGCTTTGTTTTGCTTAGGTCACCCAAAATTGTGATGCTGACTACACAGTGTCCCTTGGTGCACGGTGACTGAACATGCTTACTTGTACAAATTAGCTGTAATCCTAAAAGAAGAATTGAAAATCTTAGGAGAACAAAACACTATGACCTTTGAAGCTTCAGATAAAAGATTACAGAATATTCACAATCTCCTAGGAGCAGAGGTTCTATGGTGTTGTTGAGTGAAACAGGCCAGTAAATTCATGCTGAAGTAGACATTAAAGTCCATCTGACTTTCTCAAGAGGATGACAATAAACCAAACACATTAAAACTAGAAGAAAAACAGATTATTTATGACAGGTTTCAAACCTACATCATCTATTCTCAGTGTTCTGACTAGCTTTAGTTTTACTCTCAGAGTCAGACCACTCATCCTGACCTTTTAAAGATTTATACAAGGTCAGCTTTTTTAGAAGGACGCCCATTTTACTTTTGTGCCTTCCCCACACAACCAAGCCATTAAATATTCAGATTTCATACGAATTTAATCCTGGAGGTTGTTTCAAATTTTTTTTTTTAATTCTTTTGTTGTAATTTGTTTTGTTTCTTTTCTTTTTTATTATTTGTGTATTTTTTTGTAATTTGCTTTTGATTATGCATTTGGTTTGATAATTTTTAATTTTTTTTTATAAGACATGCTTGTGTGGTCTGCCATAGATATTTTTTTTCAATCATTTTCTCCAGCACATTTTGTGTTTATTTATTGAGCTCTAGTGACACACAATATGAGTCCATGATTAGCATACACTGGATTTTCCAGGGTCCACCACAAAGTATTTCTGAGATTTATTCAACAGAAACAAGGTAGTTCTAAAAAATTTCATGTGTAGAAATCATAGAGCGCAGTAGTTTACTGTGGCTTAGCCACAATAGCTCCCATCGTAGACTGGATGTTCACAAAATCTTTCTCAGCCGTAGTGAGCAAGAGCATGGTGGTAGCAGGTGTTTGACCTGTACAATTTGAAGGCATTTTTAAATACCCACTGTAATGTTTGTTTATACATGTAGATTTTTGTCTGCATGATTGATGGTAGTTTGTACTTCCATCTGTTGGAGAGTCTTATTCTGTTTGTGTTAGTTGAACAGGCATCTTCATGGCAATAGAGTTCAAGTTCAGCATTGGAGAAGACTGAAAGAGCTCCATGAATGCCAGAAGGCCCATCATGAATTATATAGATTTCACAGAAGAGGTCTTCCATGGAGCAACCACTGAACATTTATAACTATACACATTTATATATATATTAACATTTATGAGTTTGTAGGTGTCCTTGTATCCCTCTTCCTATTCCATGTGTCAAGACATTTTGTGAATAAATCTGTTTTATGGGAAAAAATGTACACAATTATGGCCACGTAAAGAATCTGGACAGACATGGATGAACAACCATTGTTTGAGGATGGGGAATGGGGGAAAATATGGACATTTCTTCGATATATATTTTTTCAATATTCGTTATTCCAATTACTGATTATCAGTGAGTTATTCTGCTTTGCTGTTGGTTGAGAATTTCTTCTGAGCTTTTGAAAACTAAGTTTATTGGAATGGGAAATTTTATACATATATTTTTTATTTAAACTGATTTCCATCTAGGGGCACAAATTGTCATCCGTCTCACATACTGGCATAAAATGATTTGGGTGGTTTTAAGTTATATTATGCCTTGTCATTGCTCAGGCTTAAATCTGTCATATTCTCACAAAGTGACATATCCATATTCTTAATAGTTTTGAAGTTATAAGCAGAAATATTTTTGCCACATGCTTGTCTATACATCAGTACAATAGATGAATGATGAAAATATTGAGAGCATTGGAGTCTCTCATCACTGAAGCTGTTGTGGGCATGTCATGTGTTAGTTTTATAAACTCTTGCTTATAGATGCAAAACATGTTTGACGTGTGAGCCAGGACTGACTTGCACTGGCCGTTGTTAGGGGGTCATGTAATATACAGAGCTTACTGTAGAATATACCCTAGACCCCTGACCTTGACAACAGCTGCACTTGTGTCATCCGGTTAACTTGCATGATTTTCTCATGCAGAAGACTAACCTTGATTTTTACTGTAAAGGTAATTCTACAGCATGGGTACCAAGCCACACCTTTCTTAATGAAGGGGAGTAGTTCTTTAAATTGTCTGTAGTTAACTTAAAAATTTTTAACACTCATCTATCACCAGAAAATAATAATTGTTTTGTTTTTTTTTCAGCAAATACACATTCTCCTCCAACCCTCTGTCTTGTGAAAGCACTTTTTCAGTCGCAGTAACTAAAAAGTTATCTCTGGAAAAGATGGATGAATTTTTTGGTCATACTTGTCTATTTTTCAACTACAAAGACGAAAATCTAGTGATATTTCATTAATTTGTTGTGGTTGTTGATAATGGACCAAGATAGATAGACCCACATGACTGAACTAAGATATTCATTTCAGGCACCAGCAGTGCCCCAGCCGGCCAGCAAAGAATCTGTAGGTTTATGAGTTCATCCAGTTAGTTTGACTTCTGAACTGTTGACGTTTTTATTGCAGAGATTCCATCTTTCTTTTGTTGGTGCCTGTTTTATTTTTTACTTTCATCGCTCACATTTCACAATCAGTTTTCTACTTGTTATTAAATTTTGACATTTTGATTCATTACTTTATGGACATTTAAAAAATGTACATGTTATTTCATTGTGCCACATTTGGAGTTTTTCCTAACAAATTTTGTCTTAGCATTAATTTTTCAGATATTTTCATAGTTTTGAAAATGAAATTTACAGTGTCAGTCTTTGCAAAGCTGAGAAAGTAGAAGTCACTAGCAGGATTTAAACGAGCACCTCTTCCTCAGTTGTTTCATTTTTAAGCTTTTGCCCTGTACGAGCATGCCATCCTTGTATGTCGACTTAACAGTGACGCAAGTGAAAGGGCAGTAACCTAAGGCCTACTTATATCCTATCTTCTCAAGAAGTTTGAAGTTTTAGAACAGTGTTAAAACAGTCAAGTTTGAAGTTTTAGGACAGTGTTAAAACACTATGAAGTTTGAAGTTTTAGGACAGTGTTAAAACACTATGAAGTTTGAAGTTTTAGGACAGTGTTAAAACACTATGAAGTTAGTGTGGTAGAATGAAAAAACTACCCATCTTCATATTTTTAAGTTCAAATAGGCCAGAAAAGATGCATCATTTTCAGCATCTTAATATGGTAAAGCAGTAAACCTCCAGCTGGATGATGGGAATTCTCCCTTCTCTAAAACAGCTCTTACTTGGACAGATAAAACTTTTTTTGTTCAATTCAAACGACAGTATAACAAAGTCCAGATCATTATATTGGCTTCATGTGACAGATGGAGAAAAGCCGGGTGAATGTGTTTTTTTATTTGTGTTCAGCCTTGAGTGACCATACAGGCCATAGTGTCAAGTGTGTGCAAGAACACAGTTCAGGCTGAGGAATTGCAATTTACCAGTGTGTCAGAATAATCTATTTAAAACTTTGTTGTAAGATTTACTAATTGATAAATTCAGGCATATTTTGTGCATTTTGATTGATTGATTGATTGATTGATTGATTGATTGATTGATTGATTGATTGATTGATTGATGGGATCAGAATCCTAGCACATCGGGCGCCCTCATGGGTGCTCCTCTCCTCACTCCCAAGATCCATTTGAGGGTTTTTCTACTAATGTCTCAGTGGCCAGCTGGTTCCATATTTGTCAGGTTCGTCTGGCCTTGTCACACATTCTTCCCTCGCTCCTTTGATATCCCGCCTCCATCATTCTGGTAATGGAGGGCACTTCAGTACTTCTTCATTGTACGTTTAATGTTGTCATAAGTAAGTTTTTTCATCCCAGGGATTATTATAGATCTGTTTATCTTCTTTTTCCATTCTTCAGAAATGGGACAAGCTGATTTGTTCACGAAAGTGACAACTAATATCTGAATTTGCAGTTGTGATAATTTATGCGGGAAAATGACATACCAGCCAGAATCCCTATGTCAATCCGATGTAGATTTGTACAGTATTTCAGTAATGTTGGTAGGATTACAGTAGAGGCGTATTTCCTACACCAAACAGATGGTGGCACAATGTCATAGCCAGTGGCTTTGCTTATCAATGATGTCATTCCTATGAACAAACTTCATGTCATTCCTCTGTGCAGGATTGTTGGCTGGGGTATATTTTTGTTTCTCCTGAAATGTCCTGTGATGTTTCAGAAGATGAAAACTGCATTAATGCTTTTGTTATTGCTGACAGAATATCGATGGTCAAGATGCGATCAATCCATTACTGGAGCCCACAGACTACATGGATGGTCAGTCTTGGATTGCTGGCAACCGGACACTTATCAATCTCAATTTGTCACGTAAGTCAGGACTGTCTTTCTGCTGCTTGTCCCTGCAAGTGATGGTTCATAGTCCGTTTGGATCACTTGTGGCTGGTGTCATTCACTTTTCTTGGAAGCTGTTGCATTATTAGATGAACTATTTGTCAAGTGGCTGATTTGATCTATCTTTTGCATCTGTGTACAAACACTCATAGAAATAGAAACACCTCTGTCTTGGGGGATGCATTGGTCGTGAGGCAAGATGTCCACTTCTCATGACAAAGGTACCGGGTTCGGATCCTGGTTGGCCCAGGCATATTGGAAATTTTGGCAAATTTCCTATCCCTGATCCCATGGTAGGTGAGATCAAGCACTTAGTCTTCTCAGATAAGGCTGAAAAACTTGGATGGCACGTGTGCACGTTAAAGATACCTTGACAGTTGGAAGTGGAGAAGAGCAGGCCAAACAAGGCTGGCTACCTGGGCAAAATTTAAAAAAATTAATCCCTACACACCCCACCCAACACCCCCCACCCAACACCCCCCCCCCCCCCCCAACAAGAATAAGAAAAAGAGAGGCACAAATGCCCAGGGCAGAGAACGTCCGAAAACAAAAGATGTCAATAACAGCAACAACTCTACCTGGTTTAGTCAGTGGACACTTAAGAGTCCACTTTGAATCATTCAGACCAGGTGTGTTAGGCAAATTGAGACACTTGTCAATTGTTGTAAAGTCACTGATGTCAGAGGTCATTTATTATTGCTAAACTCATTGTGTTTTTATGAAAAGTTTACACCATAAATCTGTACCATTTCTTTGTCAATTGTCCAATACATTGTGGATCCACATTGAGTTCACAGTATTCAGGAATATTTTAACATTTTCAATACAAAATGTTTCTTACCTTGGTTCATGATAGTTATGAAAATTTGGGAGATTGTCCCGTGTCACTCTAGGCATTTTTCTACCACTTTCTAATATCCTTTGAGCATTTTTAAGATCATTAGCATGCATTGTACTTTCAGTTTTCAGCTTTCCGAGATTTCAAGACATCTCATTAAACAAAGATAATCATTGGATGGGGGGTTTGCAGATTTGCAGAGAGACTACCTCTGTGTGTGTGGGGGGGGGGGGGGGCTGACTGGGGAGGCTCTTTAAGAAACTGGTCTTGGCAGTGCAATTAATTAAGTTCATCTATATTATAAAGTTATAAAATGTGGGTGGATCTGGCAACATCTGGCTTTAGGTGACATTTTTATACTTGCTTAAAAAATCAAAATAAAATATTTCTATGATGATTTCAAGCAAAATATTTTAACTGAATACAGAAAAATGGCTAATCTTTCATTTTATAAGCAAATTTCAAGGTCCATAGAAAATTGTTCCCATTTTGCAGGGGGGTTCTCGGGAATTTAGCCTTTCAACCTAAGCCAGATTTTGCCAGATCCACTCTCATATTAGTATTATTAGCTACTGACCTGGACTTTCATTCTTTTCTTTCCCTTTTCAGGACTGCATGACATAATTGCTTAAATGAATTTCCTTTTCATCTAAATATGTAACAGGGAACCAGATTGAAGAGTCAGGCATGGCAGCCTTGCTGAGAGCCATTCAGTACCAGACAACTTTGACCTTGGACAACAGAAGTGGTGGGACAGGCCTGATGAGACTAGTGATTAATGTGAGTCTGACATTTCTCCATGGTCTTCAGCATGAACTTCCCTAATCTGACACGTTGCAATTTTTTTGTTTTTTTCTTGTTGTTGTTGGAATCAGAGCGGGATCTCATTCTATATTAATTGATGAAATATCTGACCATAGAGAGAATTATAAAAAAAATTACATTGTCATCAAAGTGTCAATTTCAGCCCACGTTTTCTGCATTTAAGAATATTTTCCTGCCTCCTGTAAGGTTGACCTTTGTGGCTTTGAATGGGGTTTTTTCGCCCTTGACGGTTGATTTAACTTTATGAAATTTCCATGAAATTGTCCAGCAATGTTGTCACCATTCCCTAAAACTGTAGTACATGTAATTGGTTTCATCTGCTTGTCAGGAGAAACAAAAAAACTGTTTTATTGTAGCACAACTGGTCTAGTGACGATGGCTTTTTGAAAGTTTGTTATTTGATTATTTTTCGGCTTAGGAGTCTAGAACCAAGATTATACCTTGCAGCTTTGAATGTAGTAACTGTTGCACATGCATGTATATTATATAAAAACTGATTTTTCGAATTCTTCAATTACTACAGTCTAATGGAATGGTGACAGTATAATGCCATTTTTTTTTTTCTGATAATTTTTGGAATCAGGTTTTCATGATCAGAATTTTTTTGTATTGCGTGAAGCAGCGGCTTCAGTGATTGTTCTGGACTATTTTGAATAATTCATGGAAATTTACCAAGTTTTTGTAGTAAAATGGTATTTGAATTGCCAAATGAGAAATGCTTTTTCCTAAATAGATTCATTGGAGCATTGTCAATATTATCTGTGTAAGAAAGTTAACGAGAATCATCAGTGTAACACTGAGTCACATATTCACATTATCATTTATAGTTCAAAGCTCATAACTTAAAACAATCCTCACAGGGCTTTAATGGTCGTCTGTCATATGGAATTGAGTTGTGTTTGTTTCAGTAAGAATTCAATATAGGTCGAGAGAACAGCGTTCTTGGTGTTAAATTGTTATTGTTGCTTTCATTAGTTTTATTTTGGCTTTTGATATGGTTAGAAAAAGTAGTATTCGTCACATACAACATACTAGTCATCACGTATTTAACATACCCAGATAAAATGACCTTCGGAGACAGAAAGTGACAGCTGATAGGCCTGTTTGTTTGTGGCTCTAAGCCATTTGTTTTCTAATATTCAAGGAAAATGTGAGGCGAAAGATTACTGATAGGATATTGTGAAGGAGTCATTCTAAATCAAATTACAAAGCCAAATAGAGAAAATACTGAGTTGTGTTAACTGTTCAACTAGAGCTTTCTAAGTAAAACCTGAGAGTATGTTTGTACAGAGAGGTTTCACTATTGGTAGATTTGCACTGCGAGACACGGGAGACTCCACGAAACCACTGTTAGCATGGAGCGGAAATTAGGTCACTGTGGTAAATAATGCCAGTTTGTGCATTTTCCACGGGGCGTAAGAGCTTACAAACGGCTCTAAATAGTTTCCATCAGCCCAAAACAAACCACAGAAAACAGATGTGTACACTATCTTTGGTGAAGACGGTCTTCTTCAATTCTTGTTACCGCAGCAACCTAGTTTTGTAATTTGGTGGAAGTGAGATCTCTCTATAAATATATGTACTCTGGTTAAACATGTCCCCCTAACAACAGCTTTGCTAAACTGTCCCAGCCACCCAAAGCGAGAAAATCTAGCAAAATGATGGTTGGGAAAAACTTGGAAACTATTTTGAGCCCTAATCGTCAATTTGTTAAAACTTTCTCAACATATCTGGCAGTGACATAATTATTGTCACTTCTATGCCATTGCCTCATAAATCTTGTTTGAAATGGGGTTTGATGTTTTCATTTTCTTTCACAGAAGAACGCTGTAGCTGCAGATAATGAGATTGTGACAAAGCTCACGGAAAGGATGGTCACTAAAGATCCTTTTTACAAACCTCCAACTTCTCCAGAAGGAGAGGCTGCATAGACAGGGTTTTTATTGATATTTACAGTAAGTATTGTTTCATCTTGATCTGGGTATATGTGAGGCCGTCTAGGAAAACCAGTCAGGATGTGAAAATTTCACCACTGGAGTTATTTGCACCATCATGTAGCAGAGGGTTTGCAGAGCATTTTGCTTTTTAAATTTTCAAAATTATCTTCACTAGAACCAAAGTTACGACATTTTAAAGGTACAAAACACACAGATTTACAAACTGAATCAGTCATTTCACATTCTCCGGGAAAAGGGGAAACGGTTTTGGTTTATTGTATAAACTTGTATTAAAAATCTACTCTACCTGATTTTCACATCTTTACCCCAAAACTGTATTCTTGTCCTCCCGGTTTAATGCATGACGTTTCTGGTTCAGGGAAATGTGGATGAAAGTCAGTGGTCTTCATTTGTTTCCTTTCCAGATGCTGCCTGTGATATACTTGTACAGTTAGTGCTGAAATCCTGCATTCCGTCCAAAGCTGTTCCAGAATATTCCTCCATACGGCCACCAGTGACTCAACATTACTGAATGATAAAGCTGTCATGATTTGCACGTCAAGAGGATGTATAATTTACCAATGGGCCAGTTACAAACAGAATTTTTAAAAAACCTAGAAAAGTAAAAGTGGAACTATTTTTGCATTCTGCAGTTTACAACTTTTCTCATACTACGGATAAATGCTGAATGCAGCATTGTCAGTGAGAGTTCATAGAATTTTCCGTTCTTAGTTTTTTTAAATTTTCATTGCATCACAACAGTGGCTATTTTCAGTGGTAGTGACCTCTTCAGAAAGATAAAATGGATTCAGCTTGTAAAATTGACTACTGAAGGTCACTGGATGTGACTCTGGAAAATAAAAGTTGAAAATAAAATTATGTTTTAGTGCATTGGACTTTTATTTCCTGCTGTCTGAAGAAAAGATTGTTGAATACATGTGGAAAAATTGGAATGCAAGAAAGAATCCTGTATGATAAGATTCCAAATACCTGGACAGTGAATGACATATATGCCTTGATCCCTCTAGATCTGAGATTTAGAAGACAACCTCCTACGGTTGAATACTTTCATTTTTGGTTTATTATTGAACCTTGAATATACACATGTAGAGAATCTCATTTCAGGCAGAGCAGAAACAACTAATTGTCTTAATGGGAAGGGAGTTTTAATTGTCTCTTAGAGAAAAAGAAAATATGCTTTTTTATAGTTTCACAGATAATCTTCTGAGGTTTGTGCGGTCATTATTTATTTACAACATTAATCATATTTTCTAGCTATATTTGTTTCAAGCTGTAAAATTTTGAAACCTCAGCTGCGTCACTTTTAATTAACTCAGATGAAAATTCATTAACACAGTATAAAGAGAGAGGATGTGTGCTTATGTGTTTTTCAAGATGAAGTGGCACTTTTAAACTGGTACTGCTACTACAACGTAAAGCAAAGTAACTTAATCCACAATCTTCACTCACTGTCAATTTATTTTTGACATCTAGTGTCAGAGTATAATGCTACTCACTAAGAAAGTTGGGACAGTTTACTACTTTGCTTATCCTCATACTCTCTTCCTCTCTCTCACATATGCAAAACAAAGCACAGACAAAGAAAAAAAGCAGGTCAGTGTGCAATAGTTTCAATATGAATTTATTGTCAAAGAGAATAATTTGGACTATGAAATGTAAGCTCGTTCTTCAGTCACTCAGTCTGCAGGATAGCATCACAATTAGTCTTGCACTAAACTCTTTATTTGGGTTTTCTTTTCTTTATCATACAACAGGAGCATAGAAACCATGATCTGTCACAAAACATTCTCAGTTTCTCTGGTCAGAACCAGTCAATATTCCAGCATTCTTCCCTTCAGCATCGTTTTTTTGTTTCAGGATTTTAGATGGAAACCTTCATAAAAAAAATTTAAGCCGCACATGAAAGTAAAAACCAAGCCATTTCAAACCAAAAACAAATAAATACATGTGTAACTCACACGTAAAAGAAAACCGCCTCAAACCATAAACAAATGTGTAGCCGCCTGACAAAATGAGGCACTTCTCGCATTTTGATGGTATGGAGATATTGGTATCACCAAATAGGTTATTCAAAGCCCTTTCATATGGTAAAAATATTATTGCTGTAACTTAATTAGCTGAGAAGATATGGCCATTCAAAGACAGGAAGTGACACAACCCTAGTTTTGAGAAAAACTCTTTTAAAGTTTCAGCTTAGAAATACAAATTGTTGATGGTGACTGGATTAAAAGTCAATCTGAGGCATTTACCATTCTCAATGAGCGTTTGATAAAAGAATAGAAATAGGTTAACCTTTTCAAAAATACTGAAAACTTAAAATCGATAAAATTGACCTTATGTTACCTTTTAACGATTTACTCGAATCGGGTGGTGCCGAGATGCGCCTCATTTTGCAAAAATTGGCTAGATTCCGAAACAGCACCCACCCCCCCTCACAACTCTGAAAACAGTTCTTTTCAATTACAAAATTTAACATAAACCATCTCAAGATTTTTTAACTCTTGTGTAGTTCAACTGTTACCAATCAATAAATTGTGCATAATGAAAAAAAAAAAGCCAATTTCCCTTTATTAATCAATGATCTAATAACTTAAAAAGTTTAGTACTAAATAGTTGCTAACTAGCACTTTACTTTCATAGATGTACTTTCTGAAATTCATTTCTGATTGTGAGATTCCATTCTTCTCATTTATCCCCAGTTTTGTCATCAACTGTAAAAATTCTGAACCAATTTGACAAATCTCTAAGACTGAGCAGCTGGCCAGAGAAACTGGGAGTGTTTTACAGGAACTGTTTATACAATAATCAATGTGATAAATAGGGAGAAGACAGGGTGAGATTGGCAAACAGGAGAGAGCCACATGAGTGTTCAGTTTAAGAATATCAATTTGAACTGTGAACAAAATAAATAGCATGTTATCATCATCACCATCATGAATCGTATGAACAAATCCACTGCTATGTACAGTCAGCTGAATCACTAATCAAACAGAATCAATAAGTTTTCTTTTTATATATATTTAGGTATATTCATTGATCATGATAGGACAAATTTTGCTATGCATCAATGTACAAATGACTCAATGTAAAAAAAAATATTTAAAAAACGTAGGCTGAGGTTGGGTCAAAAGGATGCATTTCAAGCTGTCGACATACATCTCTCTCTTTTTCTCCAGGCAAGCTGGTCATCCACACATACATGTATTCTACACCTGTAGTTCCAGATCTCTTTTTTACCAATCCAGGACCAAAGTCTGTATTCATGCAAAATCAGTGTATAAAAACTCCTAGATGCTCATGTTGGCCTAATCATTCCATTACATTTGTCTCATATCACCATCTCATTCTTACGTCTTAAGGAAAATTATGTTCCTTTCTGCATCTTCCAGGACTTAAAAACTATGCGAACATTTCAAAATTCAAATGGCTTTTATTCTACAAACATGTTTTTGAAAAACATGTGTGCTGACTTGAAACTGATGATTTCCTAAGACCATGCTAGAAAATGTGCTGTTATATACATGTAGTTTTCTGGTGACATCTGGAAATTATTAAAGTAAATCTAGGAGAAATGAAATGTGACAATGTCATATTACATTTTTAAATGGCACATCATAAAAATATGATCTGCCACTGCACTTTCCACATGGGATAAGCTACAAGCCATTATCCCCTATACATGTAGTAAGTAAATGTATCACGAGCGCAATTTCATGCCAAACTTAATGTTACAGGAACAATTTTTTTGTGTGTGTTTCCTACGATATTTTTTGAAATAAACTAGTTGCATAATGGAAAACCTCCTTCTCAGCCAGAGCAACCACAAGATGGCACTGTGCACTTATGGTGTAAGTGACCAATGTGTGAGCCTGACGGAGTTTTCAGCACATTTTCGCTTCATTGTGAGCCTCCTAACTCAAGTACAGAGATTCTACTGCAAAATATGTTGCAGAGTTGGAAACTTTGCACACTTCTGAAATATGTGGGAGAAATGCAATCTAAAATACATACAGTGTGCAAACATTGACATGCACACAAGTGCCAAGCTGAGACAAATTGCTCTTCTGACCAAAAAATTTAAATTTCAATGCTTCAAATATACAATGCGTTGTTCCCCAAGACTTTGTCTTTTTAATTTCTTCCTGCATGAAATTCACTTTCAGTTTTTGACTTCACAATTTTTTTCTTTTGAACTTCAGGTCATGATAACCCTAGGTTTACATCTCAATTTCTGATCCTGCCAAACAACACATAAAAGGACTGATGTTGGTGTAATATAGCACTGACCAAGATTTGTAGCCTTTTTGAGTGACATCTAGTACATGCATAACTGTCTCATACTGCAGGAAAAGGGCAGAATTGATAGAATGTCATGTACTTTTCAAGCAAGAGCCTAAGGACGTTTTAAACTAAACAACATCCAGTGTGACATAATCTGAAATCAAATCCCAAGCCTCTTTTATTTGTTTGCAAAATACATGCAGAGTGCACTAAATTCTACAAAATTTTGACCATAACCGCCTGATTCTGAAATTCATTACTTGATAGCTGCTCATGCAAAATGTGCGTACATACCTCACAAGATTCATGCATGTGACCACGACCAAAAGTTTTATTTTAATTCATCTATTCAACAAATGCACACATGCTAACCCACTATTCACACATTAAAGGGAGGCGAATCTCAAACATTTGGTCAACAGCTCCCAACTATGTCAAAGCAATTCCAAGCATGGGTGACAAAGTTGTTCATTCAGATCACAACAACAAAAATTATAAACTTTTTTGAGTTGCCAGCATAGATTGTAAAATCAAGTTAATTTCACGATTAAACCAGTTGAGGAACCACTGAGATAGAGCATAGAAGAAAACACAACAGTCAAAGCCAGGGCCTGCAGTCCGTGACTTGACCTGAACCGGGAAATATCACAGACAGCACACATAGATGTGATTTATAGTTTGTCTTGTTTGTGTAGTATCCAAACCCAACACAACAGTGAGCAACGACACAGCAGCCAAGACTGCACACACACACACATGACCTCACAGAATTCTCAACTTCTGTCCTTTCATCAATCATTCCAGCTTACCACACGTCATAACATTGCAGCCTCAATTCTAAACTTCTGCAGCGCTACAGAAAAAGATGTTATGCAGCAATCTAGGTCAAAGTCCAGTTTTTAAATCATCATTTTATAGAATGAAAATGTGTTCTATTTTTCCATATGGTACATAATCTGGTATGACAGTTTCTTGCGATCATCTCAATATGACAACTGAACAAAGACTAAGGCAGGGCACGATGCAAAATAATCTTCCACATCTCCTGTACAATTTTGTTTTCGGATTACATATCGATGGTGTCAGGAGCAAACCGGCCAATTTGAAATAAGCAAATTTTACAGGGGAAACAAAAAACTGCCGCTAAAACTAATGGGAAATGGACCTAGCCAGTTTGATCACATGCTTATTTTGAGTATTTCTACTGGATAATGGTAACAGCTACTTTAACATGTGATGCAAGATTCCAGGCTTCATAAATTGGTACTATATAAAGTAATATCCTATGACCAGCCGCACCGGAAAAAAGCGTATAGGTCGTTAATTTGTCGGTGTTTGGTAACACAAGTATCATACTTTAGCCAAACCGGAATAAAACGTAATCCTTTTCTGCCGGTTGTTTATAGCCGTACCGTAAGAAAGCGTAATTTCCTATATAAATGCACGCCATGATACGGTCTGGCTGCTCCTCCGCAAGGTTGTGTTGCAATTTATTACGGTATGGCCGTTTTGCGGGTGGTCATTGATTTCCGCTTAAATACGCTGTGGCCTGACTGGGCTTTCGTTCCAAGTCTACCATCACTTGACTTCTTTTTTAAGATAGGCGTATCCTGTGCAAGAATCATGGATCCAAGTTATCATCAGGTAAGACTTGCTTTTTTTTTTTTTTTTATTCAGTAATTAAAAAAAAAAACACCAGTGTTGATGCATTATCAACTGTGTAACCAAACAAAATTCCCAAACATGTTAGGTTTGCTTTCATTCAGTTGTGAGCCTCATAGCAACTTTTCTTTGTGTTTTAGCTAATGGTTTTGTTTAATGTGCAAGTGACTGCATGATTGAGTGAGTGAATGAGTGAGTGAGTGAGTTGGTGAGTAAGTGGGAGAGAGAGGACCTACGTAATTCCATTTCTGCTACCATCACGAGTAATAACAATGTATGCACTGTTTCTCCAGATAACACCAACCGATCTTGACACCTGAGGGAAGCGCTGTCAACAAAACAAGAAAATGTGACGGAGCAGCTCAGAAGAAACTATAGTCACTTCCTCCAGTCAACACTTACAAGCGCAGTACATGTACCACAATACGAACTATTGCCTACTGACAGTGAAGAACAGAAGATCATTCCAGCATCCTTTTCCGAACGTCGACCCCTGGCAACCGTAGGAGATGGAAATTGTCTCTTCAATGCTGTTTCCATTGCACTGATTGGCTCTGACTATCTCGCTTAGTCGCTTCAAATCCTCACATCAATAGAATTAGGAAGAACTAAGAAGAGACTACAACTACTTCAAAGATCCTGTCATCAGTGACAATCTGTCCATGACTGACTGTGCATGTGGTCATCACAGAGACATTCACATGGCTACGATCATCAGCGATGATGACATTGAAAAATGCTGGCATGAGCATGGTTATATCAAAGCACAACAACAACTTGCTTTGAAAACAGCTTGCAGTGGTTACTGGAGCGGATTGCTGCACTTCATTGCGCTTGCAAATGTCATTGGGCGTCGACTTACGTCCGTTTACCCAAACACAAAAGGATTATGCTTAACGCTGCAGTTACTGTATAACAGAACTCTCTCTTCTCAGAAAATTCAAATCTGGATGATGTAAGTATTATGATTTGTGGTCCAGATTGTGCACAGATTTTGCAGGTGTCTTCGAACCAAATCACTTTGTGCCATTAATAAAGGACGTGCCCTTGGATTCAGACGAGGAAATATTTGAGAAGACATTTACAGTGCTAGAACCAGTGCATTTGCCAGTCGTTGACAATGAATGGGGTGATTGCCTCGTGCCTTTAAAGAGACTGAAAACTGATTTAAAAACAGGATACCTTCCTCCACCTGGGAAACAGATGATGATATCCCCCTGAAAAAAAAATATTAGATACATGCACACAGATTGCTCCTGCACATGGGAAACTGATGATGACGTGGACACCAAAAAACTGTCTTTTCGGGCAGACCAAGGGCATGTCGCCTCTGCATGAAGCACAAGATAAGGACAAGAAGCGGCAAAGCAAAAGAAACGAGGGATGGGTGTCTACAGTGCCAGATTCATTTGCACCAGGAATGTTTCTGGCAGTTCATGTACCACGAACAAGCTTGCAAGATCTCATCCTCTTCAAATCTTGTTGCCAAACGTGACGCCTTAGCTTCACCCAAACGGACGATGCCATTGCAGAGTCAGCACGTTCCTCCACGCCATTTTCACGCCAGCCTGTTGTGACAACATCGGCCCGTTTATGCAGATCACCTCGAAAGCTAAAAGTCACTCTCGATGCCCAGTACAAGCACTGGCTATAGAACAGTGTTTGTTTGTGCTTTTTAATATTGGCAGACAATCAGTCAAATCAAGTTGATTTTGTTTTCTTCACTCAGTTCTTTCCATTGATGTTTGACTACGACTGGTTATTCACCTATACAGTGTTTTTTCTTTGACAAACTTTCTACCTGATTATGATTTCCTTAAAAGTCGTACACATGCATTTTAAGGGTATTTTTGTCATTTTTATGGCTAAAATAAAAATGACCCTGTTGTCTCTTAGAAATCATCTTAAGAGTAATAAGAGTTGAATACTTGTAATTCTCTGCAGTTTTTCTTTCTTGTAGACTTGACAGGTAGTCTTACTTGTCTGTGATAAGCCCACACGTGCTTAAGAAAAAACTATGGAAACTCATTCCTACCAACAGCAGTACGTTGAGAAAGGATGCCCAGGGTGGTAATGATTGATTGCATCTAGCTGTCTGTTATCTTATACTATAATTGAGCTAGAGGTTGAACATGTAAGCAGCTAAAACTTCACGACTACGATATAAAAAATGAAACTTGGTGTACTGCATCAATTTTTGACGAAGAGTTACCTGGACACGTTCATTTAAAATAAAAACGGCCTTTAAATATTATTTGTTTAAGAATGTTTGTCTTATATGTTTTTATGTACATCTATATCTAGACTCTATGTGTGAAAAGGCTGGCGATCTTAACAGTGCCATACTGGAACATGTCTAAAACATTTTTATCACTCCCAGTCGGCTATCTATAGTACTTTGTATGGCGCTTTTAAACAATAAAACATATTTTTAGTGCTCCGTCTACTAGTCTGGAGTGGAATCTATAAGTATAATCCTGTAGTCTTCGTGTCTTTACAAATCTCTCCTCCAAACAGAATCTGTATGGTAAGATTTAAGAAATGTTACACCCCGATGTGTCACCATTAAGCCTACAGGCTGCCCGAGCACTCGCACAGTCTTCACGGGCGGGGAGGCTATGGTGGCGATACGCTTTAGTACGGTCTGGCCAAATGAGACATGCATAAAATGGCGGAGATAAAAACGGCCAGAGCGTAACGAAGCGGATTTTTTAATCCCTCTTTAAAAGTTAATATCCACATTCAGGGTAAATACACTGTCTTTAAATTTAAAATCAGGTGTCACCAACCACTTTTTAATGCATACACGGAATTATAAACAAATTCATTGAAAAGGAACGAAACAAGAAATAGTTTTCAAATCCTACCATTTGCACAACATGCAGTGGAACGCAGGAAAAGCTTCAACACGGATACTTTGAGTCTTCGCACATCAGTTTCTATGAAACTTACATTCATAAAATTAAGCATGCACTTAGAACATGTATTAATGAGTGCCCCGTGTGAATTTCGGGCTGATTGAAGGAACAATCGTTCTGTTACAGCGTTCAGAAAAAGTGCAAAACAGACAAATCGGCCGGCCGAACGACGCCCCGTTCCATAATGTAAACACTGGCTGTGGTAGTACATTACGCTTTTATACGGTACGGCCACAAGAATGTGGCTTTTTTTTTAGACGCTGGCCGGACAAAGGATATGAAATTTTTGGACTTGGCCGGTTTGCGCTTGACACCATCGATATGGTCCTTTTTTCCCACAACGCGGCAGACTTGTAATCTATTTTTCTTAAATTTTGTCTCCCTTACATAGTAACTCCAATCTCTGAATAAAAAAGACTCAATTATATCATAATCAAACATCAGTCACTCACTCATATCATCCTAGTTATAAAATGATGCATAAATCTGACATTAACAATCATGCCTGTTGAGCACACATAAATTTATCTCTACAATCATGACTCTGAACAACTGCCAACACTGGAGCAATATAATGTCACCATAGCAACAGTACTATGCATATAAAAAAGCATATGGCAGAGGGGTAAACAAAAAATTAAAACAAGGAACAAAAACTATGTGGAAACAAAAAAAACATTTGCAACTTAATATGAACTGACAACATCACAAACAACCAACTGCTCATCAACTTCATTGTTTCAGTTAATTGTCACCAAGGATACAGCAAAACAACATTTTACCAAATACGTGAGAAAATCGCCCTTACTTTTGTCCCTTCCAGTTTCCTCAGCCCAAAAGGAGAAAGCTCTTTAAATAAGATGTTTCTTTGTAAAGGCAACCTGCAGCAGCTGTAAGTAGTCATCTAAACACTATTGGATTTCTTCCCCTCGGCCACAAAAGGAGAAAGCTCTTTAAAAATGAGGTTTTAAGTCAGTAGTCATCTAAACACTACTGGATTCAGTGAATACGACTTTTAAGGGATTCCCGTGCCTAGTCAAACTGGGATGTTGGTATTTTAAAAAAAAATTTTAAAATGCCACACAAAGAAATTTGTTTGCCGTGCCGAATTATTTGGGTGTTGTGTATTTTTCTCTGAAATGCAGAGGAAGCCACCATGGCCATCTTTATAAAATCATTTAGCACACCTCACACCCGTAGGTCTGATTTGGCAGGTACTACACGGCTAACAGCGGATTTCTGCATTACCTACATACAGGATGGCCAGCATGGTTATTTCAGCACCCCCATGAACAATCTGAAACGCTACCAGAGACAAACCTGACTAGCAGCACTACTTCATGCATTGATATTTTTTTGGAAGTGCCATTAAAATAAATTACCTTCAAACATGGAAAAATGTTAAAACAGAAAAATACTCATCTTTATCAAGACATTTAAAAATAGTCAACAACAGGGCAAAATATAACACAAGTTTCTAAAGGAGTTTCACACAGGGCAACCATTGCTTAACACATAAAACATAATACAGTACTTTGGAAAGGGTCAGGTCCTATCTAAAAATGCGACAGTCCCACCCCCAGTCTTAACACCCTCCAACAATAAGGAATCTGATCGTGTAAAAAAAAAAAAGTTGGGAATAGCAATCAAATACAACTTGTCACCTTTAATTATTATTGTGTCGTCATATCAATGTTTTGGACCACTCAAGCGGGGTTTCAGTTCATAAAAAAATGTTTTTTAAAAATGGAATGCAAAGCCAACACAACTTGTTTCTAGATTATCACTGTCAAGAACAGATTTAATTCATAAATGTTTCCACTGACTAAATTTTTGTGAGAGAGCAGTGAGTAATTTTTACAAACGTAATTATTGTGCGAGCCAGCATAACTTGGTCTCGTAAACAATTTGTTTTGAACAGTTTTTTTTATAATAGATAGACAGAAGGTGTGGGGAAGGATAGACGGACAGCGTAGGTGTGCATGACTGAGCACTTGTTATATCTCGTGTTTTGAACTAGGTTTAGTAGAGAGGGAAGGGGTGAGTAGGAATTAAATGTTATTGAGATGTCTGTTGACGTACAGAAAATCCGTGATCCAGAGTGAAAGCTCGGGGTTTTGAACATGTTAAGAATTTATTGCTATAAAATTACATTTTATTGTCTTGAGTGATTCGGCCTTTGATGTCGACCCAAGGTCGTTGCGTAGGGTTGTTACTTAAAATAACTCGGTTCGGCAGCTGAGCTAGAAGTGGTTGCACCAATCACAATCCAGGAATTAGACGGTAAGCTGCAGATGCAGACCAGTATTTAAGGCCATACAGAACTTAGTTCTGGGCCACATGTAGACAATCCATTTACGAGGTGGTCGGCGATAGTCCTCAGCCAGATGAGGGACATAGAGACGCAGTTGAGCAGTCCATTGTGAGGAGCCTGATTTAAAGCTCCAGAGCCTAAGCTACTTGGTTTGATATAAACCCACAGCGTTTACATCCAGCGCTCTCACTCCTAGTGAGGGCCGCATGGTGAGAGTCCATACTAATTTGTAATGACGAAAGTGAACCGTTCTACTTACTTTTGAAGACAGTTTCAGAGCTACCGCCAGACAACGCATGGTTGTACAAGCATTCTCCATGGCGTGTCTAGAGGAAATGTCCATATCCTAACATGTCTCATTGAATTAATAGAATTTAAACTGTTAGATCCGTCGCCACGTGCGCGGATTCTTTTTGCCATATAACTCATATGACCTGCAAGTAGTTAGATTGAATACGTTAGTCTTTATAAAAGCTGTAGTTCCATTAGTTAGATTCAGTTGCCTTTGAATTGATATTTATATTTATAATTATATTTGTTACATTAATTCCTGTAATTAAACTGCCCTACAGTTCTGCTAAAATTGAAAGCAATTGATTTATTTAGTTTTTAGAGTGCAAGTATTTATTTTTGTGTGTTCGTCGATTGTGGGAGCGGACCTCGAAAGAGTGTCAGTCGAAATATCCCCATGTAACCCACATCGCGACAATCACTATCAGTAAAACAGCATTCTTTCTTGTCTCACATTTGTACAGATTTCCTTCGGCTCTCACAACTTGCGTTCCAACTGCGCATCAACCAGCCGAGGACAAACTTTTCAAACAGTTCATAACCCTTTCCCCGGGTTTATACACCTCCTTGACATACTTTTCCACTGCCTTTCCAGGTCAAAAATTTTAAATTCCAGGGCTACTTAAAATAACCATGCAAGATATTAGATGATAACTGAGAGTTTGTTCATTTTTTTTCAGAATTTTTTTTCCACCTGTTTCACAAATCCTAGGAGAAAACCAGGGCCACACAGCATTGGTACCAATAACTGGTCAAGAACTGTCTTATTTATGGGAGATCTGTCTTGAAATTTCACACCACCACTTTTCAAATATTATATCAATATTATAAAAATGTGACTGTCTGTTCTTAATTTTATTATTACTGTCATGTTTTGTCAGTAATATTGCTTTGTGGGTGCAAAATGACTTGAGAATATTTTCTGAGGTTGTCCAGACTGGAGATGTCCTGTGTGTCAAGCTTGGCCTGGAAATCTCTCAGGCCAAGCAGTGAAGGGCCTGAGACATGACACCATGACACACTTCTGAACACGTACCTATCCGGAAATTACAATGTTTCACTGACGGTCAGAACATATCACACAAATCTGGGTCAATAAGACCACCTGTTCTGGACTGATAAAGTAATTATGGCCTTTACTGAAATACCCATAAAAAAACTCTTGTAGCAAAATACCTAGCAAGAATATAGTCATTTGTGTGTGTCTGTGAGTGATTTCTCTGAATGTTCCTAACTTTCTTTCATCAACAAACGTCTTCATTCCTGCCTGACTGACAATATTATGGTCCATGTGCACTAAAAAAAAAACCCAATAATTCAGGAATCCTACACTATTCGCTCTTTTTCTTTTTTTCCCCACAGATCTCAAGAATATAAGTAGTACGTTGACAGGAATAGTTGTGCCATGGATTTGTCCCCATGGGTTGAGATTAGGGGTACCTTGTTAGGGTTGATGCCTGGAAATAACTTTTTGTTTTGTTGCGGAAGTGCTTCTCTATGGACAGCTGTATATGCAAGGCAGTTTGGCTGTTTCCAAGCATCAGCCTGTACAACAAACCTTCGTCCTAACCCATAGGGCCAACACTGTCTACAGAAAATCCATACGAGTAACTGTTACTACTGAAGCACTTCCAAAAGATGATGACGGGCCCCAACTGGCATGTGAGTTCACAAATTCAGTGACATAAACAGTAGGAAACAATCCAGAATTGTCCCAGAATGCATATCTATAAACAAAGAGATATTTTTCTTGTATGGATTTTGTTTTAGGGCACACCTACCAAAATTATTTTTCCATTCAAAATTACAATCTGGCAAATAAAGTATTTTTTGTTGTTGCTGTTGTTCCAAAATATGGAGGGGAAATAAATGTGGCCATTGTACAATACAAAGTATGAAACACTGTTTATCTGATAGTCAAAACAGGTTTTTTTCCACTCTGTTTCTGTCTCACTGTAAATCCAAGCAATGTTAACTGAGTCAAGATCCATTAACACAAGAACAGAAGCCAAACTGAAAAATCAATACATTTCTATATGTACACATAGTTGTGCACATGGAACAAACTGCAGCAACAAATCCACTGAACCTCAAATGCCTACACATTAGTCATTAGTATAAATATATGTTTTTAAAATCTGATATAGTTCTTCACAACAGGACAATGTACAGCAGACAAAAACTCTGAATGAACATTTCAGCTAGAAGAAATCTTGTGAACTGGAAAAATACAACTCTGAATGGATATATATACAACAATTGCATGCAATGTTTTGCTAGGAGGTGCAGGATGGAACAGAAAACATATACGTGCATATTTCCAGATCTTACAAAAGACTAAACAGGTGAATATTGTACTGCTAGTTGCCAATTACATGCCTGCTTGCATGTTTTTTTGTATCCAGTAATGAGGTCATAGCTGATTTAAATATGTTGACAGCTGATTTTCCAAGGAACACTGTAACAAAGGCAGGTGGAATAACTGCAACAGTCCAACCTCACAGGAGTGTTTACGGTTTCCTATTGCTGAAAATTAGCTCACACCACATCACCACCAAGGTCTAACATGAAACTATAATTTTAGGCCAGGTGTATAATATACTATATCTATACCCATGAAGAAAATGTCTTCACCAACAGGGAGGGGAAAAGAAAAGTCTTGGCCAGAACATATTTTGTAGTCCATGACAATGCGAATGCCCATTCACTTACATAGACCACAGCCCACTGAATATACCCTTACTGTGTATGATCTCTTGGGGCTGGGAGGGGACAACCCTCTACCTTTGATCTCCTATTGTATTACTGATTGTTTGTCACAAATAAGTCATCACATTTTCCGACAACACCTGCTTCAGGTATTTCATAAATCCAAGTTTGTGAAACTTTCTTAAGTGCCATTACCGCTTACTTAAAGGCAATAAATCGTCAATAGATTCTATTTATAAACAAAGTATTCTTCCATATTATTTAGAAATTAAGGAAAAACTGATATTTCTTCAACAGTGGACTTTCACCGTTGTCGGCTTGAATTTTCCATGTTTCTCTGTTTAAACTCAGAATATTTAAAACAAAGCTTGCACCTGTTTGTTTTTCGCTGATATTTTTGGCCTAGTTTTCTTGGAAGCAAGTAATTCTTTTGTGCAGTGTGAGAAACGCAACATTTAGAATGTTTATACAAATTTATAAATAAATGACATACACTATTAACTGGACACTAATCCCCCCCCCCCCCCCCCATGTATGCACACGCGCCCTTAGAGAAAAACGATTAGGGTACCTACATACAAGTAACAACACCCTAAAAATAATGACAAAATTTCATCTCTGTAAGTTTCTGTTTCTCTAATCTCTGTATTTTGAATGACATCCAAACCTCTGCTGATCTCCATAAAATACATCTTTAGTCTGACATTTCCAAGTCTGCCCAGTTACCTTCAATGCATCAATTCACTCACTCTTTAACTCCCTTAGTTTCAAAGAAATTCATGCATAATTACTCCTGCACCATTAGAGAAAAATCACCCATAATTTTGCATACATGAGTTTCTATACCTCTCGTACACTCACCAGGATTCCTCTCTATGTTACCTAGATGAAAATTGGAAAATGTGATTCTACTCATTATTTTATGACTTTGTTTTGTAGTTCTTGAACACAATAAATGCATGATGATCTCAACGGAAATTTTCAGTCACAAGAGGAACCGAAATCTCAATTTTGCTGAAATCCTCTTAACAGCTGACAATTTTCATCTATAATATTACAAAGTTACAGAAGTCTGTTTGACAGGACACCGACAGATGCTTGTTTGCAGAAACTCTTGGTATGCCATTATAACGGGTTTTTTTTGGGGGGGGGTTGTACTTTTTTTAATGGTGTACTTACGGCGCCTTACAAGAGTGGACGGATACGAGGTACTGGGCATGTAGAAGTTATAGGGACCTGTCTGAAATCTATCTCTAGTCTCTGAAATTCTTGACGAAAACCTGCATTTTGTGTGCTTTTTGACAAGATAAAACTACTGAACACACCAGCCACAAGCAAATATCCATGTCAATAAAGTCACAATTTGTAAAAACACAAATGCAGGAAACAAATTTTGCGTGCACACACACATCACACACAAAAACCTTTTCTCATTCTGTCTGGATTTCCAGGCCACCAAGTACATGCAAGATCACACTTTGGACAAAATTTAACATCACAATAGACAATAACCAATGTGTGTAAGTGGATATTTAATACACTGCTATATCCAGTCATTTTCTTATAATCTAAATGAATGTATGAGTTTATAATTTGCTGATTAATATAATAATGCAATGCATAAGTAACAGTTGTTGACATCACAGTATAGAGTATAGGAACAAGTTGATTCAACCTCGTGTCTGGCAAGGCTTGCCTAGGAGGAAAAGACCCCCCAACAAGGCCAAGCACCTCTATTCCTTGTTTAGTGCTAAAAGTCTTAAAGGGGTCTTGCCTCTTCCAGGTCTGAACATTAATCACTGCAAGTTGGACACCGAACATGAACATTTCTAGAAGTTGGGTTGAGACACTGGCCTGTGAGTCAGTGGGGAACTATGTCTGAGCACATAGCAGTCTTCTAAACATGAAACATCCCGTCTCTATCTTTACCTCAAAACAAATGATTTAAAATATAGCTCAAAACTGTTCCAAAGCAGGAGTGAAATGACAGATTTGCACGACTTGTTTTCACTTTTCTGATAAGTAAGCAAACAATGACAGAAACAATGAATAAGAATTAACAAACAAACAAAAATTAAAAAAATACAGGAACTATTTCCATCATTCCAAGTTCACTGCATGTTTTGTACTGTCTAGCACATGGGACAGCTGAACTGACTGGTGGCGTTTTGTATCAAGGTTGAAAATTATGTAATATCCAATACGATTTTGATATGAATTCTTATTATGCACAAAAAAGCAAATAATAACAGTAAAGCTATGTCCATGAGCCTGGCTTTGACTGGACTGTAATATCTGTGTGATGTCAAGCTAACCCAACCTACACTTGGGACTAAACTGCCACACTAATACTCTAATCCTACGTGGTTTCCAAGCTTTATCCTGCCCTGACACCCTCTGAAGCCCACCAAGAACATGGCTTATGAAACCTTAAATGTCACACTAATACAGAATAACAAAAATCTAAATCAAGCAATTCCCAAACTTTTTCCAGACCCTAGGCCCTCTGAAGCCCACAAAGAACATGGTTTTGGGAAACCTTTTGTAATGTTACTGGTTGCAAAAATCTAACTACAGATAGAGGTTCCCAAACTCTTTCTGGACCCTATGCCACATGAAGCCAACCATGGTTTTGGGGAAACCTTGGTCTCAGTGATGCTAATGGGTATAAGCTGACATACAGATAATTGCCCTGTCCTCAACTGAAAGCTGACATCTGTGAATCTTCTTTCTATTTTCTTCAAGTATTAAATTTCTACAAAAGACACTCTCACCATCCGACAACACTTGGTAAGCTGTGACAGCTGAACATCATGTAATATCTCAACAGAAACTGCCCTGAGGTAAACAAGTGCAATGGTCTTGCTTCTCAATTTGTTGACAAAAAACTAGGAAACTGGTCCACGTACAAGTTTCCAAAAAGGTTCTCCTCCATCTGCACATCATACAGACATTGCACAGGAAAAGCTGTTGAATGTTCAAGTCTTTTGTACCTTCAAGTCAGACATTATTCTGATCTTTTAACGTAGTTTAAGATCGGAGTTATTTAGTGTTTGGACGAACTTTTTTGATAGACCGTATTTACAGCAACGCAGTGTACGTTGGTCTGTCATTTTGGGCTAGACCTAGCGACACAGTGCACATTGATCCGATCTTAAAGAGTTAATCATTGTGACATATCCCCTACCACCTCGGCCAAGTGAAAGAACTTATCCTTTACAGATTTCCAAACTACATGAATTTGATCTCTTTTCATTCAAAGCATGCTTTTCCTGATAATCCTCAAACTGAATAGCCTTCTACCTTGAAAAACACAAAATATTGATAATGCCCTAACTCAAACTGAATAAAAAGAGAAAAAAAAAATATGACTAAGATTCCCCTAAAGTGTCAAAAACTATGTTTTCCCAATTTTTTTATAAACTTTTGATACGGAAGATCTTTCTTTCTTTATTCACATTTACAATCAAACTAAGGTGAAACATACACCTAATCTCCAGTCATCATTGCCATGCAATGGCGGCAGAGATTGTGACATCCACATCCGTTCCTGAACTTCCTCACAGCCACAAGTTTTCCAGATCTTAAGAACCTATGTGTCTCCTCACTGCTCACAGCCCCTTGAAATATCTAGTCCAAGCTTATACTGGGAAACATCACAGATGCACGTACAGCCAGAAATTTTCCTTCCATTCAGTTCTGGCAGATTTGTCAAAATTTACAAACACGGAGGGCAAGTGTGAAAAATTTCATCATCGAGGTGTGGACTGCATATGAACTAGAGAAGTTTCTAGAACTGCTCTGCTGCAGGCTGCCCATCAATCTGGTTCACACTCACAGTATAAGGTGATAGAACAGGGTCATCAATTACAGAGAAGTGTGTTCTTCGTTGGTGCTGATGGAATATAAAGGCGAAGCTAATGCCCCAGGGTCAGCCGTATGTCATTCAACTCCGTCTCGCAACTGTAAAAATGGAAAATATAACGTACACCCATTAAGAATGAAAGCAAGACTTACTTGAAGTATGAACAAGAAAAAAAAAGAAGAGTAAAATTTGAACGCTGCAAAAACTGTGCACAAATAAATTCTAAAAAATCACTGTAGAGTGTAAATAATTTATTTTAAGCAGAGAGTATAGATGTATAGAGAGGGTTCACTTTTGCCAAATCACGAAACAATTGAAGAATTGAAAGAGACCTTCTTTACCAAAGATAGAGTGGATATCTGTTTACAGTGGTTTGTTCATATTTTTGGGCTGATTGAAACTATTTAAAACCGTTTGTAAGCTCTTACATTCTGTGGAAATGCACAAACAGATATTGTTTACTGCAGCGACCTACTTTCCACTCCATGCTAACAATGGTTGGTTTCACGGAGCCTCCCATGTCTCGCAAATCAACCAATAGTGAACCCTCTCTATATCTCTCTGATTTAAGTAAGCACTCTTACCACCCCAAACCTTTCTGATTTTTTTTTTTTTAAATGTAGTCACAGATAACTAAGCAAACTGAAAACTGTCCAAAAAAAGCAGCAACAGAGTTTGAGTTTGGAGAAAACACGTAAAACTCTTTCCATGCCAAGGCCATTTCCACATTTGTGCCAAGGGTTTTTTGCTCATGAAAACTCAAAGCAAAGGTGAATCGGAAAATTGAGAATTCTACTAACTCAAATCATTGAAACCTAAGTATGTTATACATCAAATTGAAGGAAAATGGATGAGGAAGCTGAAAAACACATTTAAGGAATGTGAAGTACAAGCAAAAGGAAGAGCAGAATCAAACCCCGGAATTGATATCGACAATAGATCTTGGGTTGGTTCAAACGCAGTCAGCCATATCGATGATATATCGGGGACTGGCATGGAAAGAGTTAACAAAGTAACAGTCACATACATTGTTCTACAAAAATGTAAGGCAAAAGACAGAATAAAATAAAACTGAATGATAGGACAAGAGAAGACCTGCCACAAGTGGCCACCAACCACCCCCACTAGTTATTTTTTTAATTGGGACACATCAATAAAATTGTCACCGCCAGCAGCTGCAACACCTGAACGCACAAACTGATATAATACTCAAGACTCATATTAAAAATTCTGACATCCACTGAACTCAATCTGAACCACTCCGCTCATCAGTACACACACTTGCAACAAGTATATTTACATGTGGCTTGTGTGCTGTAACAAATACTTCAAAAGTGAAAACAGAAACTGCAATTCCACGAAGTCCTGGTGCCATGAACTCTACATTTCCACAAAACATAGCAAAATGCCACATATCAGTTACGTTTTACCCAAATCAGAAGAATCTCTAGAAAATTGACACAGCTATGCTCATGTTGAAACCTCAGAGGTAATTAAAAAGATTAAAGATACTGCATTTCATACAATGTTGATCCAATTTAAAATAAAGCCAAAGTCAACACATAACTGCAACAGCAGCAATCCAAAAAGTGGAGAACAAAAATATATAATATAAAAAAACTTTATAAAAAACAAACACACATATACACAGAGTCATAAAAAGAACTGTCAATAACTTACCACTTTCCCTGGTCTTGCCCAAGTTAAAACAATGCCCTCCTGGCATGCTGTCACTATGCACTCGTTTCGGAATGAGATAGAGGTGAGTCTTTCATGGGACACCTTTTTGCAGATAAGTGGTTCTAACATGGGAACCTGGTCTAACCTAGGGCAGGCTTGGGTCCCATACAGTTTCAGGGCACTGTCCATAGGGCCAACATTATTTGATTTCACAACAGACTTGTCACTATTCCTTGCCGCTAAACTGAAGTTCCTTTTATGCTCTTTCTTTTCATTACTTTCTTTCCGATCAGACACAGATAAAGTAGCAAATTTGGAGCTAGCATTCATCACAGCATTTTGAATTGGATGAGCGTGGCCATCCGCATGAATGTTTGAGGAAATATCATTACCTACAACAGGACCAACTGAGTTGCTCTTTTGTGTGTGAGGCAGGCTATTTGACCGCGGTAATGAAGCTGACGATGAGGAATTAAGCCCCACTAAACCAACACTACTAGTCCGAGATTTCCCATAGGGCTGCTTTAACACATCTTCTGTGAGGTCCCACAAGCATAGTTCTGTGTCCTGACCCACGGAACCAAAGCGATATGAAATGCAGTTCAATGCCGTGCTGGTCTCTAACGCCGACGATGAAGAATTATGGTTGACTGTGCTTAAGTGTCGACCATTAGGATGCTGTGAATGTACACTGTTGGGCAAATAGTCCTGAGCTGGGGGAGTCGAGTCTACTTTACTTACATGATTGCTTCCTTCACTAGTGGATACAGGTGGGCATATAGGCACCACATCACCATCTGCACCTAGTAGTTCAGTGGTATCGTTATTCCCCACTATAGATGTATAAGGGTCAAAAGCCACCATGTTGACCCATGATCTGTGGCCATGACCTCTACACACAACACGTTTTTCATGGAAAGACCAAACAGTCACTAAGTCGTCCTCTCCACCAGTCACTAAATACTTCCCATCTGGGGACCAACATACACACAACAACCCTCCAAAGAAACTTTTCATTGTGCCCAATAACTCCATAGTATTGTACTGAAAAACCCGCAAATGGCCATCCTGGCTCACAACTGCCAGGTATTTTCCACATGGAGAGAAGGCAAACTCATTAATGGCACCATGTCCAATCACCCATCGGTAAATGGGGTTTCTTGTGCTTTTGGTCTTGCATGTATAGACTGCAAAGCCTTCACCTTGTTTGAAAGGCTGGTAGTTGGGCGGAGTCTGACCACAAGGTAACTCTTCATTATATAGATACATTTGGCCTGAACCATGGGCAACCAAAAACTGGTTGGGCGAGCCGGGAATCCACTTGATGCAGGTCACTTTTGTCTTGTCAATCATCCGCTGAAATGGCAAGAATAATATATGACTTATATGACAAACAGAAAGCCAAAGAGCACATCACAACGTGATCCACTGTAAACAGATAAAGCAGCATGAAAATAGTCCATTTCAATTAATTTCTTTATTCTTTATCAACAAAGCTCACATCGACAAAAAATCCTTACAACTAATTTCCCTGTCAAAAAAGCTCACACAAGAAAAGCTCACAACTGTTTCCTTACTTTTCTCCCATTTTCTGTATTCAGAGGCTTGCCGTTCTTTTTTTCAGACTGCATCATTAAATATTTGCAGCACAGAAGCCCCCCAAAGAAAGCTCTTGTGTTTTCTCTTATAAAATATTTTTAAGCACTACACTTCGCCGGCATAGAGCAAAATTGTTGTATCTCCAGGTTTATGAATTGGGGTTCATAATGGCAAAAGTGTAATAATGTCAAACTGATTCTTGCAATTTTTTCATTATTCCGCTACCTTTAACCAGTTCTAAGTTACAGAGAAGCAGTATTGTTGTTATCTCCCTTAAAAATGAGATCACTGAAAGCCATATTGTGGTGTTTCTGAGACAGCCCCCATTATTCATAAACCTGGAGATACAACAATTTTGCCCATACAACGCTCCTTTTTACTCTCACTATTAAAGAATAGACAGTGTTTAGTGAGAAGTACAAAACAAAATTTTACTATACATTCCCATTACACTGTTTGTCACATCATTGCATTATGGTCACTAACCATAGATCCAATCACTACCCCTAGAGCTCCAGGTTTGGTAGTGCCAAATCAAAAACTTACTGAGATACCTGGATATGTGGAGACCATGTAAGTTTAATGGCAAGCACAAACTGACCACCATCTACCTTTAGAAAGTTCCTTGTGCAATAAACACTTTATTATGGAACACTCATAAGCATGGAACAGGGCCCTGAATTATGGAGGAAATGCAAATATTTCTGGGATGGTTAGTACAGTAATCTGCAGCTGTTAAGTGCTGATAGGCACACAAACTTAACATTCTGATGTCATCCTTATCTCTGTAACTAATCACTGCATGCCACTGCATACACCAGTGATTACATACGTTCATGGTGTTATCGGCCACCCAGCTCGGTTAAAATAAAATTAAAATCATTCCCTATCATGTGTGCACCATTACAATACTGTCAATACTCATTACGTGTAAAACCCATTGAAGGCTCGGTTAAAATTCCCATTTCCCAGCAAAATCATGTAAGATGAAGACATTTTCATTCTACCTCATTTAACTTCCTCTATTTCTCCACCACTATCAGTAACTAAAATTGTCAGCTCCATAGGTTCCATTCAAATTTAACACTTGATTCACTATCTGGATTATGCAGGACACAATTTCATCAAATGCCATCATAACAGTCCCTAAGTCGTCCTCAACGCCAAAAGATAAAAAATATTGAATTCTGTGAGTTACGTCCTTGCTCACCTCACACAACCAGATGATAAAGACATGAAGAAGGCATAAACAGAGATGGCAAATTGTATAAATAACAAACGGGTATTACAAAACACAGTTGCGTGGAGATCAGAGGGATTTATCCATTAAAGAAATTTTCCTCCCTTCTGTCTTCATATCTACAGCGTCACTTAGAAACTACTTAACAACTGCACTTGATAATATTCACAGTATATCATCATCACTATATGGAAACATCGCTCCTTCGCTCCACCTTGTGATACTAATATACCTGAGTGTAAAACACTTCATATGACTGAACCTTCACAGCACAAAAGCAAATTTTGCACCCTGTACAAAGATACAATGGAGACTTCATTGTTTATCCATTTACAACTTTATTTATTTGTAAAGAGATTATAAACTCCTCTTTAAGATTTTTCATGTGCTAGATAGGCCTACTTTCATTCTATCAATTATAAATTGTGTTGATAATTAAATTTGTGAAACAATTACCTCTTCATTATATAATTTGCTGATTTCTTTTTTGATGGGATCAATCAGCTGCACTTGGCCTGCTGTGAACCCCACCAACAGCAAGACACTCTCCGGGGACAGGAAATGCTGATTGAAGTCATGGCAGGTGGGTAACGTCCCTTTGTATATACGCTTGTCAATAGGTTTGGTCAAATCAGCAGCCTGAAAAACCAAGTAGATTAAATTAATTACAATAAAATACACAAATTTACTGTTTTTCCCTGTAAGTAGTGTAAGCTTGACTGACTTCTAAGATATCAATCTTTAAGTAAATTTATATAAAACTGTCATCAAAATAAAGGCTGAGTTTGTGTCTATTGAGTATTGAATGAACAACATCTTTTGTTTTGAAGTGCACAGGATACATTATTCAAGACAATATATTATTCTGTGTGACAAATTCTCATGTCATATTCTGTAGTTTTTCCTTGGGAACAATACAACAGCCAAATGTTTGTCAAGTAGTAAATTATCTTTAATAGTAATAATACTGTAACTGACGTTCATCAGTGACAGAATGTAATTAAATGCAACTGTGATGGGCTCATATATCTGGAGAGAGTTTCACAGTGCAAATTTACACAGATGATACCAGGAACATTTAACTTTCAAACTGATGGAAAAACACTCTATGACATAAATAAAACAAGGCTGTATCTATATAATAAAGCTACAACAAAACCCCTAATAGTCCTATGGACTCGGAAACTACACAACGCACCGACCTGAAATTTGGCACAAAGAATTATGGGATAGCGAACATTGTTCCTATCGCTGTACACAAACAAAACCTTTTGTTATTTCTGAGTTAATCGGTAAATGCGGTTATAATTAAAGACTAAATTCACGAGAGCGTTTGATCCGAAATTTACGAACAATAAGATATTAATGTATGTTTCTAATAATAGCCCACTTCCGCCTACACATGACGTTATCACTTCCTGCGATGTGTTCGCTAACAAACAAACTAACCCGTGCGCAAATCATAGCCATTTGGCGGATGGTGACTGGATGCGCATGATGTCAACGCGCAAAGGGAGAGCAGTAAAACTTATCTAAAAACAAACAAACAAAAATAAAATAAAGCTAAAGGAACAGGCAAAATGAACCAGGTCCGTAATAATCACCCAGAACTGAAACTAATAAATCGATTTATCCCGGGCAGGGCCGGGCAACTCAGCTAGTAAAAAAAAAGGTCACAAATTTGACAGAATACCTTTCACTTCTTTGAATTAATATCTAATCCTATTACTACTTTTTGTAATTGTTTAAATATTATCCACGCTACCTCATATGTTTTGCGTTGTCATATTAAGCCAGAATGTTAAAACATTACAAATGCACATGAAATATGAATGGCCAAAAAAGTTAGAGGATACTGGATACAGCAAATAAACTCTCAAATCGTTTCTCTCTCAGTCCGACAAAACATAACTGAGTAGAACATCTGCAAGCATACCATGGTCAATTAAAGAGACTTATCAGTATACTGCAGGTAGGTCAACCAGTCAGAGCAATTTATAATCCAGACATAAAGCAAGATGATACAGGAATCAGAACAGTGTTAGCAGACAGGATATGCAGGCCCCTTACAATCTGTTGTCACTAATCGTCTAATGTCAGTTTCCCGCGTTCAAAACAAAACCAACTGATACTTTCATTTTCCAAATCCAGAAACTTTTTAAAGCCTTTTGAAGTAGCCTATCATATGGGAACATACACCAAGGTTTTGAAAAGCAGTGGACTTTCATGAGACAGTTGATAATTAACCCTCGTCCCACGTTGAGTGAACTCGTCCACATAACGCCCTGTGCGGGGATAGCCAACGGCCAGTCAGCCGATTGTTCGCGTGTTGCCAATATCCTCTGCAGTCGGGTCAATCGGGTCCTTTTGAACATGTGTATCGTGTTTAATTTAGGACGCAATAACAACAACAGTGATGGATAAATCGTAAGTGACCTCTATTGTATTTGGATAAAGTACTTGTGATGATATAATACAGTAAGCTATATTGTTAAACAGAAGGCCCATAATCAAGAATTTTCTGCATTTACATGCCATTTAACACGTTTTATCCTTTTTCCCCAAGACCTCTGCGCTTTTTTTCTTTGTCTCCAAGTCAGGCCATTCAGGTGAACAAATTATTTTTTAAGCCAGCCCTTAATTTACTACTTTAACCACATTTATCGTGGCATTGCCTTCTCCCTCCTCCACTTTGTAATGTTTCCATGTACTATGATGTTAGTTTTAGCAAGAGATTTGATTTCCAGCTCGTAGAATACTGTGTGCATGTTCTGAAAAGGGGTTTAATCAAAGTAACACAATATCTCTCTAATTACCACATCAAATAAAGTATAAAGACAACGACCAACAACAAAGTCGGTAACTTTCTCCCAGTTTTCCCTGATAAAAAACCTACTGACAGACGCCCTTATGCAGCGGGCCCTAATATTACATCGGAATTCATCATTACAGACATAAAACGGTTTCTCAAATACACAGATGGCCCCTTTGGCTTTCTTCTTATTTCACATGTAGACGACAACCAGCATCGAAAAAGTGAAGTTTTCCCCAAGATTTTCCCCAGTTCGAACTTCAGACCGTCAGTACTAATACTATTAACATTATATGATAATGATGAATAGTAAAATAGTTACAAATAGTTGCATCATAATAAACGTAATCGGACGATACCATTTTGTTAGACATCATAGGGATGACAGGATAGATAAATACCTAAAAATACTGTGGCAAAAAAAAATGATCTACAGTAGAACTCAAAGCAACCGAATAAACAAAATGCAAGAGGCAGCCTTGCTATACAATATAACGGCCTCCCGCAGGACCCGGTTTGCAGTATGTAGGCCACAATATTGGCCTCACGTGTCTCGCGTGTTGCGCAAGGAGGCCAATATAGTGGCCTCCCGCAGGACGAGGGTTAATATAGCTTATCTCTGTGAACAGATTCTGATTGAGCTAAGTTTTAACCAAGAGACCAGAATGTCATAAAATAGGAAAACTAACTGATGCAAGTCCATATCCTTGAGACAGACACAGGCACATACATGCCTTGGGAGTGTAGCCTACATATTACGCAATGCAAACGCTAGTAATATCCTGGTAAATGTGAAATTCATATAAATATCTCTAAATGGAAAAAAAAATAAATAAAGCAATATAACTATAAGCTGACATGTTATGTTCAGAGGGTTACCAAATCCAGTCATTCTGTTGGCAATTCATGGAAGCAACTTAAGGCTGCATCGATATTTTTACAGTTAACATGTAGGCCTTACCTCTGTAATTTAAAACTCTTCAAACATAAAATAAGTCTTCTTTGCAACAACAAGGGACCTCTTCTTAATCTTAGGCTTGTTTTATGCTTTGTTTAGTCTGACAGGAAATACAAAATAAAATTACACTAGATCTAGATCTACATTCTGGGTATAAAACATCAACTGATCAAGAGCATCATCAGCATTTTCTAAAAACATACCCAACTTCTGAAGTGCCTAGCCTATGTGGGGCACTACCGGATAAGTGCGGTCCCTATCTTGCCCGCGTTCCATCGTTCGAGCGAAAACAATACATAGCTACCCCGGCGGCTTTCCCTGATATGTCAATCTGACTACTGCCCAGACGAACATCGGCCTACGGCCTCGATGATACAAACTGACTAGACCCTCACGTCGTTACATTTTCGGTTGTTCCCACCCCAACTTACCTAGGCTATATCAGTCGATTGTCAGATTGATATGTAATTATGTATTATAATGTAACGACGTGAGGGTCTAGTCAGTTTGTATCATCGAGGCCGTAGGCCGATGTTCGTCTGGGCAGTAGTCAGATTGACATATCAGGGAAAGCCGCCGGGGTAGCTATGTATTGTTTTCGTTCGAACATCGCATTCGGAAGTCCTTCCGTTAACTAAGGAGGAAATGAAGTGGGCAAGATAGGGACCGCACTTATCCGGTAGTGCCCTATGTGGGCAATGTAAGTAAGAAATGAGAATTCATGCAATTCTACATTATTATGGTCAGCCTAGAGCTCTCTAGAAATCATTAAATTTATCAGTTTGGGGCTGAAATGTGTGGGTCAATGGGAGATAGAGCCACCTACAACACATTCATTCCCAATTCTATCATTCCAGATTTGAGAAGCTCACTTTACCTTGCGAACACCTTTGTAAACATAAACGTAGAGTTCCCTGCCAACGTTGAAACATATGCGGTCTGGCGAAGCTGTGCCATCATTGACATCAACAAAGGACACTTTTACTGGAATATTTGCTTGTCCATTAAATGCTACACGACTGGGCTTCGAATATTCAGAATGGTGCATTAATTTATAACTTCCTTCGCGAGTAGCGAAATGTGTCTTGATGTCATCTTTACCCCCACCCTCACTCTGAGCCGCCATATTGAAATTTACTGACTCCAAACCTGATGCCCGGATACTAATCTATGTGCGCATGAACCTGTCGCACTTCCTTCTCTCAAATCAAAACAAACTCTAACACCCTTTTTCGAACCAATCAACCATCTAAAATCACATACTTTCGATTTCATGCAATATGGAAGAAACAATTTCCTTCGATATATTGCAATCATTTCCCAAGTATTCGATAAAGACCGAGAGAGTGAAACTAAAAAAAGTCTGTATTTTCCATAAGACCTATATCCGACCATAGCCCATAAAGTCTATACTTTTAACAAAATTTGTCGCTTATGTTTAGTTAATATTATTGTTGTCGCTGTTGTTTGTTTTGTCTTCTGTCACGTGTTTGTTTGTTTGCTTCTACCTTGCTGCCAGCCGCACTTGCTCCACTATTCTATCAGAGTGATTGTTGCGATTTGGTTTTATTTTATTAACAAAATGCTATACTAAAGACTCCCAATAGTCCCAAATAATAATTATAACCTCTTTGACGATTCCAAAAAGTGCTCTTTTTTTAATCTCGTGTTAATCTCTATAATTTGCCAATTGTACTTCCTCTCAAGTTATGATAATACGATGTACTTTTTGACATTTTTTTTTTTTATGTATTAAGGATAAAATGCTAACAAACCAAAATGAGGTAGTTTTTTCTTGTTTTATTTTTAGCTGCCTATTAATCTGTTTATCTGGAAAATTCCATAGGGTTTTATGAAATTAAATTAAATAATTTAAGATAAGGAAATGGGATGGTAATAAAAGTGAAAAGATTTTAACTTTTCAATTATTATTATTATTATTATTATTATTATTATTATTATTATTATTATTATTATTATTACTCATTCATTCAATCATTCATAGACCTTTAATATATCTTGCTGATTTTTTTTTTCTATGGGAAAAATAGGAAAGTACATTGACTATATCCCCATTTCCTGTATAAGATGATTAATTACATATAATATTAAGTACTGTACTGTAAATCATAAAGAGATGGTTAAATTGCACCGGTACCTTCAACGTTCTTCAGTTTTCTCTTTTCAAGTGCTAATTAATTTCGTTAATTTTATTTCTTGAGTCTGACTTTGAATTTAACTCCCGCAGTTTTTAAAAACCTGGCTCTTAATAAACGTGAGCGAAACAAAATAAGACATACCGGTACTAGCAGTCATCATTGTTGTAAATTTATAGAGTACCGGTATAATCTTATAATCGGTGATGTTGTAATGTTGTGGTGGTTATCTTCCACTTCTTATTGCATGCAAGAAAACCAGAGACGTTTGTTACCTATTGGCTATTAGCTAGTAGTAGTAGCCTACTATGTAGATCCAAGATTCTGCATAATTTATTATTACCCTACGTATTAAACAAGATCTGACTTTCACTCTGAGGTGGCTTGGAAGGACAATGCTTATGTAACTAATATAAGAATTTCAAAAAATGCTTAATGCACCCAAAACTTAAGTATTAAAACCAGAAAGTTTTATCTAAAGACAATCGAATTCTATAGTTACCAGCTGCACTCATTTGACTCGCTGATTGCACAGATTCTACATGTAGGCCTCGTGCTTTTTCTTCCTGTCGATGCCCTCCCACCCCATCCCCATTTTTATTACCCAAAACTTAAGTATTAAAACTAGAAAGTTTTATCAAAAGACAATCGAATTATATAGGCACCAGCTGCACTCATTTGAGTCACTGATTGCACAGATTCTACATATAGGCCTCGTGCTTTTTCTTCCTGTCGATGCCCTCCCACCGCATCCCCATTTTCTAAATTAAATATCGTCCTTGCTAGGAGTATAGGATGAACACTCTTCCACCCCTCATCGTCCTAGGCTAGTAATTGATCGACACAGTTGTGTGCGTGTATCGGTCGGTCATTTCACGAAAATTATAAGAGTTACGTAGATGGCACAATTGACGAAATATTACAAAAGCCACAGAAAAACTGTGGGGGCGCAGCAAAGCTATATTATATGCAAAGGCTACACACAACCTTTTCTTTTTGCCAAATTTTGACTTTGTAGATGGCACAAGCTATCACTACGAAACTGGGTATGCATTCTCATTATGTTCAAAAGTCGCTCGGATTTCAGACTATATTCATGATGTGCATTTTGTTCGGAAGTAACACGTACATTATTACGTCCTTTTGTTGTTGCTATTGTTATTGTTTCATGAAAAGTGGTCCGTACTTTTCCTTTCCGTAGTGCGTATTTGTGCCTACGTTAGTGACTTCTTTACTCGTGTGAAAAATTTGCTAACCAATAGACAACTTCGTTTGGGGCTATTGATTTCGGTGACTGACGAGTCCAATCGAGACGATCTGCTGCTGGCATCAATTTATCATTTGCATTTCGAGCACAATAAAACATGAGTTTGGAATACACGAAATAATCAAACAAAGGAAGGGGTATGGCTCATAATTATCATCCCCTGGTTAAAGAGTTGGAGCTGGGCAGCAGTAAAAATATCAATTATCACGAACACTTTTGGGTGTCACCTTCAAAGACGAAGATGATACTGGGTTTCTTATGTCCCTTTATCTGTAGAATTAGAAGGTCAACTGTAAAGTGTAAGAAAAGTAGGTTACGGCAGAGAGTAAAGATGTATAGAGAGCTAGGCGTACATAATATAGCCCTAGATAGAGAGGGTTCACTTCCGCCAAATCACAGACTCTAATTTATTAGCATGGAGGTACTAATAAAACTGGAGTACGCACAGCCCTCTTCGCTTTCCCTGCAAGCCGCGCACTATTGAAACCCCAAGACGGCGGAAAAAGTAGGGCAAAGTACGGCAGCGCAAGGCCCGCCCAGTGCATTATTGTATGTAATAGATAGGGGCTAGTCAGCGCTGTTTTTTTCTCTTTTCACGGTGCTGATCAAAATTAAAAGATACAAGCAGAAATAATAACATTTATGTTATTTACGGATTATCATATACTTGTATTATTTTCTTTTAAAGTGTTTGATAATAAATACAAATTTATGATTTATGCTGTTTTTATATTATGGTATTTTTATTTATTGGTCAATCGTTTAGAAGTAAAAGGGAAGGGAACTATGTAGTACTCTTTTTTACCGCATGTTAGTTTAGCTCATGATGAGTCATGTTAAAAGAAAAAAAAATCAACGTGTGGACAGAGGAAACTTTACAAGTCAGTTTCTCTCAGATAACCAACAATCATTTGAGAGGGTGTACATAACAATTATAAAAAACACACACACACACACACAAAACATGCTAAAGAACTGAGGGAAAGTTGGTTTTGCCATAGACCCATTAAGCTCCAGGAGCTGGTGTGTGTGTGTGTGTGTGTGTGTGTGTGAGAGAGAGAGAGAGAGAGAGAGAGAGAGAAAGAGAGAGAGAGAGAGGCATAATTATAATAATATATGTAAATCATAGGCCGAGATGTAGCAAATGATTGGATAGCCAAGAAGAAGAACATCTTAATCTACCAGCTTGGTTGTACTCACTCAGTCAAGTATATATGTTATATCTAAAAATCAGAAGAGCCTTAGCCTAGTTATTCAGGGGTTTGAGCACAGCTGGATTGTGCATTCCAGAGCTTTTCCAAACAAAAATGTATAAATTCCCACGGCTACAGGTCAATCTCTCACCTTGTGAATCTAGATTCTAGATCTATAGTCAATGCACTAGGTGCAGTCAGCACGTTGATGCGGTCACTATTTGTTTTTCCATACATTTTCATTTACCAGTGTTTTTGTGACTAATCCACGTTTTGTGACGTTCTTATCAAGAGATCACAACATCACATAGCATATGACTGCTGTTTAAGCTTGTATTTTGCCTTGGATGATTTTCCCAAGTTTTGTGTTCGCACAACTTCCATCTTGAGTTCAAAGGTAAATAATTATGTGACCCTACAGATTTCACCATTAAGTGGTCTGGTGTAAGCTCACAGAAGTGCTCTGGGCATTCTACTTCGGGTGGATTTTCATTTTAAAAAATGTTTTCTGGGTATTATGAGATGATTATGCACATATGGCACTGACTGCACCGACATGCATTCATCTGACACTTTGCATGAGGTGCGGTCACTGGTAATTGCATTGTGACATCAGTGTTGTATGTGCATCAACTGGGATCACTAGCACCATTATTATTTATTATTATGATTACATGATGTATTCAAAACAAAAGTTCAAAAGAGCCAGTGCACACCAGCTAATAGTAAACAACTGAATTTAATGAGAAACAAAAAATAATACTGTGGTAAAATCCAAATACATAGGCTATTAAGGTCTAGTTTTATAGTAAATTCATTGACTTAAATTGAATGAGAACAGTTCTCACTCCTTTTTGAAGCAGGAAAGAAAGAAAGTAGAGAAGAAACAGAAGGTACAGGAGCAGAGGAAAAGAAAGAAGGAGTTAGCAGAGGAAAAGGAAAGGGAAGGTAGAAAGCAGACGCTGTAGTGTAACGGATGAGTAAACGCTGAGGCGCAGTCCGTGCTTGCCCTATACAAGATGACGACTATCGCCTTCTAATGCGCTCGCATGAAATCAGCTGTACGCACTCCAGTGTTATTAATAGCTCCATGTTTATTAGTCTGTGCGCCAAATCGCGAAACTAGGTCGCGGCGGTAAACAAGAAATTGAAGAATTGAAAGAGACCGCCTTCACCAAATATAGTGTGCATATCTGTTTAGTGTGGTTTGTTCATATTTTGGGGCTGATTGGAACTATTTAAAACCGTTTGTAAGCTCCTATGCCCCGTGGAAATGCACAAACGGATATTGTTTACCGCGGCGACCTACTTTCCGCTCCATGCTAACAGTGGTTTCGCAGAGCCTCCCGTGTCTCGCAGTGTAAATCGTCCAATAGTGAACCCTCTCTCTATACATGTATACTCTCTGGTTACGGTACTCTCAGTGTATTTAAAGCGTACGTGGGGGGAGGGGAGAGAGCTCGTCGTAACCAGCAGATCAACAGAGGAATGGCGTCATGCCTGTTGTGCAAACCTGAGGTCAATCCCACGTGTCAGATTCCAGTAGTAGTGAAGGCTGGTGTGACAAAAGTCAGGCAGAGAATATATATAATTTAAAAACAACAGAACAGTAGGTGCTTGATTATAGTGGAGGTGAAACAGAAGTGGAAAGTGGAGCGTAGATCAAGATGAGTGAAAGACAATAGGCTACTGGAACAAAAATTCTTCATGTTGGCACTGCCAAATGAAATTTCAAAAAATATTATTTCTTTGTGTTTTGAAAGCACGTCAAAAATGCATTTGCTTTTTCCTTTGGTCAACTATCGTCTTACAGTGTGTACACCCTTCTGCGATTCACTGTCTATCGGTATTCATTTTTGTTTTGCCACACAATGAAAATGGCCGCTGCGCTTTATGATTGGCCCTACTTCCCAGGCCATAAACGAAAGAGAACGAAAATCTTAGGGATCATTTGAGAGTGGTGCCCTCGAGTTTTAAAACAAAGATATTCACAGGGTAGCACTTAAAATTGCTTATCCCTGTATATGGCCTTTAGCGTCTTTACAGACGGTCTTAGCAGCTAGAATATTCACTTTCACTTTGACTGACAGCTTCTCTCGTGGCTTATTCTACCAATGTTTGACCCGAGAGTGCGATGGCAGTGATTGCAGGTCAGTCTTTTGCTTATCCCTAATCACAAAAAAAAACACCAAACACCGTCCCTCGTCCTGCCTCGTGTAGAATTTAATTCAAAATTGCACTGGTATGCCGCGCGCGACTCTGCTAAGTGACACGCCACCAATTTTAGACTAAAGAAATTGAATGTAAAAAAAAACAACTATTTTTAAAATTTCATGTATTGTAATGTGCCGTTCGCCACTATTTTCTTCCTGTTATTCTCAGCCGCTAAGCCAGCCCGACACTATGCGTGCATACCATTAGCCTATATGGTGCCCACTTGTTGTACATGGACATGTACATGTATATTTGATGTGCGCCTGTCACCCCCTCCCCATCTGTGTACACTCGGTTTCATCTGTCGACATCCAAAGTGGCATAAAACTTTTAAAAGACCTCATGTTTAATTTAGTGGCCCATGTGTCAAGAACAGCTCTGAAAACAATTCGTCACGTGTTGGTGCATGTTATCCCTAGGGAAGGGCTGTAAGTCACACGAAAAGTGAAAATCATTAGACATTTATTATTTAAAAAAAAAGAAAAGGTCGCCAGAAAAACGATCACATGATAGAAAAACAGGGACCGATCCGACAATTCTTCCTTTGAAATTCTGAAAATGTGCCTTATCAATAGTTTAAAGTTTATGTTCCACAATTGAACTACTACAGAAATGTTTCTAGGAATCTAGGCTTCAATTCATTTGCACTTGCAGTGACTTACAGGCAGCGATCATACCAACATGTTTCTCGCTTTGCCTGCAGTTTTACATTACATGTACACATGACATTATATTTCTCAACTGCACTATAATTGTATAATATCTAAATGATGTTGCTGTTTTAGTGAGGTAAATATTCGGATTCCATATAAAATTTTTTTTATTTTTTTGGGTATTATTAGTGGTATTAGGCCAAGTAAATAAACTGGAGACAGGGAGCAGGCTTTCAGTTTTATTAAATTGAATCAGTTTCATAAAGTTACACATATTACATTATGATGTTATAATCTTAATTTTCAATCCACTTGTAAGATATTTTTGTCCTAAAACATTGCATCACTGTAAATTATGAAATCATAATAAAGAAATGATGGTGTATGTGAGAAATGCAGAAAATCTGATCATTCACAGACTTCCAAGTTCAGCAGTAGATATGTCATTTCCTTGTTACAGTCACCGATTCTTCTTTATCACAATAGTAAAATTAGGGTGATTCTCAGATTTTAAATTTTATTGAGACAATGTGATAATTTGTACACATCTTTTGTGATAGTACAGTGCAGTTAAATATAATTCGACAGTTAAGAGAAATAGAAGTGTAAATCGAGGAGTCGCCTAACTGTCACTCAGTTATACAACATAATTATACACTTTTGAGTGTGGCGATTTTAATTTTATGAACTGAAAGATTGACACAGCAAGTGGTTTATATGGGTGCAATTTTATAAACCGAAAGAATGAAACAGCAAGTGGTTTTTATGGGTGTAATATTTAGTGCTATATATACACTCGAGCCAACAACAGAATACATTGATCAAAGTTTTTTTGGCAAAGTCTTATGAAGTAACCGCAATCAATGGAATGATATGACAGTTAACACCATCCCTGATACAGCCACGGTAAACAAACATTGTCATTCAGCTTTAAAAACATAGCTCCATAGTATGACTTTTTTAGAATGAACAGGATAAGGATTGATTTTCTCAAAACCATCTGTTGCGGGTTTAATTTATTTCAAATTTTGCATGGGCTCATCTTTTGTGCTAAACTGTATGAGAACTGATTTTTTTATTTGTTAGACTATAGTCTTTCTCTATAAAAAACAATAAATATAGACCGAACTAGGCAATTGAGAAGGTATTTCTACACTACCAAACTATGAGAAATGCTACGTGTACATTGTTCAAATTGAATCGGGAAACAACTAGTGAATACTCGACACACAATGGGTTAAGGACAAATCTCCTGAGACGAAATCACCACCAGGCGGAATCCCTATCGGACAAAATCCCCACCAATACTGACATTGTGACAAAAACTCCATGCACTAAAGTACACCTTCAAGTGTCATGTGCGGCACTTTTTTTTAGTGTTTTGCACAGTATCGTACAGTCATATTGAAGAAATCTGTTTTTAACAATATTATGTAGATCCAAACACTAATTAAAAAAAAAAAAAAAAATTTATCTTACAAAGCACCCACAAAAAAAAAAAGAAAAAAAGCTAGCGTTTAACAATTTTTATTAAACATCAGCTCCACAAGAGTCAGTGCGAAATATGAGCCCATGCAAAATTTCAAATAAATCCAAGTTTTCCAGTAAATTGGTATCGGCCCCGCTCCTCCTCAAAAAGATGTACATGTACACTATAGATGGTACGCCTTTTCTTTTATGCGACTTGTTGCTTTCATGCAACTTTTTATCCCAAGGAAAAATCATTATTCTTTTTATTTTTCAAGGGACCTGTTTTGCAGCGCACCGTTGGATTTCGATGAAGAGGCTGCCACTTGTGCCAGCGCAAAGATCTTAAAATAGTATTAACCAGCGTTTCTGTCTACTTAAAGTTTACATACCGCTACCCAGCAGCCTAATACACCGTAGCCTATGTGTTGTATTTGCTTGATCATCGTTATGAGCGCAGAAAGACAGTTAATAGAACGACTCACATCAACTGAAATTGCATACATAGACACGAGAAAACAAGAGAATAAATAGAGGATTCTAAAAATAAAACAAAAGCCCCACCCAGTGTGTTTCTATAGTTTGTCAGTTACTCAGCAAAATCGCGTTTTGTTTTTTTTTGCATGTTTTATTGAAATAGTTCACTGCGCAGTTGCAATTTCCGAAAAAAGAGAAGGAATCGAGGAACGAAGGAAAGTGATGCCCATGCTGACGAGAAATGAAGCCCTTTGCAGCTACTACTGAAGTAGACACAGAAATTTACAGTTCACATGCGACACCGGTGACTGAATGTTATGCCAAATGGTTACGCTTGTGAATGAAAGTGAAAGCAAAAACGCACTACTTCCGTCACACGCCTCTGCATAACGTCCGGTTTGCCTACGAGTAATTTCGAGAACACCGTACCAGCGGATAATGAAAGTAGGTTTACTTCGACTTTGAGTACTTCTAAATAATCGATTATTTCAGAACTCAATATTACGTTCAATGAATTGAAAGTTGAAACAAAGCAATCGCAGATGCCCAGTAACCATAAGAAAACCCACAGATAAATCAACATTCCACATAGAATGTTGTTAGGGGCACATAGTTTAATTACAAAGATATATTTATGTAAAATACTGAGTTGTGTTCACTGTTCAGCAATATTTATTTATTATAATTATATAGTCTGTCGATCAGTGTCAGTAGGGATACGCCTCTGATAATCTTGAGCAATTTGACCTTAAAAGAAAAATATTTGCATTTTAAAATTTAAAAAAAAAGCTTTTCTCTTCCTTCTTTTGTTAGAATTTTAATTAATCACATTTTTGCAGTTAAAAATAATAACCATGACGTTTGCAACATCGGGTGTTTAATTATTTTACAACCACATAAAGTTCATTTTGGATGTAGAATGGTGCCAGGCAGGAATGGATTAAGGCCAAATGATGCTCCTATGAGCCAACAGCAGTGGTATGGCTCCTCTGTTGGTGAACCGACGTACATTATGATTAAGACTGCTTAAATGAATAAAATGATAAGCTTTTATAGTTTTAAAAATTTATAATGGTTTTCAAGTTTCTTCCCCAAGCTAGACCCCATTATAAAAAAAAAAATTTAAAGAAACTTCAATTATGCTAAACAAACATCACTGACCTGTCGAAAGCTTTGCCCCGGTTAAACCTGCTATATTAATTATTATGTGCTCGCTCTTCTCCCCCCATTGATGTAATCTTACTATCTGTCTCCTTCCCCCTTCCCTCGATCTCTATCTCTTTTAAAGCTGTTTTATGAAAAATTAGATATGAGCTAAAAATATTCCTCACTGATCCTCACCAATGAAAAAGCATGGGGCTTCACTTTTGTCTGTTTCAACTCCTTGCACTTTCCAAGGTAACCTCATCAACAGCTTGTAAGCATTGCATATTGAAAATACGTGTACATTCACGCTTTTGCAAAATTGACCAGCTTGCCATGTGCTTTCACCTAGGTGCCTAGGCTTTCACGAATATCTTTTGCCTAAAATCAACATCTTCTGCAATCAAAGTCTACCCAAACACAGACCAATTAGACCGCTCTTTGATGGTCAAATTTGATACATTTTGATTCAGCAGCTCAGGAGATTGCCTTGACTGGCCGCGAGGTCTTTACCATGTGGCTCAGAAATATTTAGCAGACAGCAGTAATCAATACAAGCAAACCATTTATCATTGAATAAATCAGTTGAGAATCCAGAGAAAAAGAAAGCACAACAACCGCTATCAGAATCTGGGAACAGCAATGAATTATTCATATTGACATATCACTATATTATCAGTGTCGAGGTTTATGTGCACGATCGGAAAAAAACATATTATTACAATGTGTATGGAATCTGTGCTGACTTCCATCCTCTTTATTCAGTATTTCCTGCAAACATGACAATTTTTTAACTTCACCCAGATGTGTCAGACAATTACTATGTTTGTGGAGAAATTAAAAAACAAAAAATATTCCTGCCTATTAGGTTTGCAAATAACAGATCTATGAAACACTGGATTTAACAGAAATCATAATGTGTGAGTTAGTCTGTGGTGACGCAGTTCGAAGTAATTCCAAGCTATCAAAGAAACAATTAACACACAAAAACGTCTCCTAAAATTGTTTTAGCCGGACGAGGGTCTTCCAGCCGATATCTCGTGCTGTAATCCGAAGGTTGCTAAAAACTTTGGATTTATTAAGATACCCTCCGTAAAAGTATGAGTGGGGGAATATCAATAAAATTCTCCTTCGGAGTGCATGGTACATCTGAGACCCTAGTACATAAGACTAAGGGTAAGACAATAAAATCCTCTGTAAAACTAGGGTCTGTGAGGCCCAGGACAATCGGGTATGAATAGTAAAAATGCATGCATTGGTGAATATGCAAGTGCACGTTTCAAAATTTTATATGGGAAAATGGGCAATGACATAGTTGAGAAATACCTGGAATTTCAAGAAAACATTCCCTGAAATAAGATAATTACAAACGTTTTCAATTTCTTCTGAGTGATTCCATTGGACCCATGACGTGCGGAAAAGGTTAATTATTGTTTCTTATGGGAGACTTTATAAAAAATACATCCCTCCTTCCATTTTAACTTAATTATTATACGGGCAACAGCTAACCAAAGTGAGTGAAAAAACAACAAAGTAAATTAATATAAGCTTTCGCAGCTCGAAAGTATGCAGGAATCGTGTTGACAAATGGACGATATCAAATTCGTCCACCTCAACAAAAGCAGCGAGGACGCCCGTATCTAAAATTAGCTGAAGAACTTTCCACAGGAAGTCGTCACGATCAGGTTTGTTCCTAAAACATCCACAAGTTTCAGGAATTATCGAGAACATGACTTTTCACTCAGTCACTAATCTGTATTATTTCAACTTCCGAAAATAGTTTTATATATTTTTAAAAAGTTACTGATCGAAATTTAGAAAACTTCTTTGAAAATGTAGATAAAAACTAAAAATTAATAGTTTAATTGTTTCAAATGCGTTTTTACCGAAGAATATGAGGTATTTCTGTTTTTGCTCATTATAATACGCGGAATGATATATACTGCTCGGAAACTATTTTAGCGTAGTCAACCACGCCGTCTTCAGAGAATTTTCACGACGACCGTTGACGAGTCCGAAGGCGTACTTTGCGATCACCACAAGTGCTGAAGTACTCTTGACAGTTTGCATTGGTTGATCTCATTTTGACAAGTCAATTAAAGTAAGTAAGATTTTGTTCATTATGGGGGGAAGAATCGTGAAAAAAATGGGCATGTAGGCTAATCCAGCGTTGTGCTGGCGCACGCATGGTTCCCGAGCGAAAACTTGCGTATCTGCCGGTGCAACCACGTGGAGGTAACCATTTGGCATTTGGCTTAGACATGGTAGATTTAAATCACAATGTTGAGATGTAGAACTGATCTAATCTAGATCTAGATCTAGATCTAGAGTCTAGATTCTCTGTAAAACTTTTTTTCATTTTCGTTCATCTTTGTAAAGGTTATCGGGACTCCCAACTTCCAAGAAAGCGAACATAATTATGTAGATTTAGATCTAGACTCTAGATCTAGAGATCTAGATCTAGGCCTACAGGATTTATAATGCTTACAGAGAGAACGCTCGACGCTTGCGAAAGCGAGCGCTTGAAAGTAAGCGCCTGTTAAAAAGCGCTTGTTGAATATTGAGGGGACACAGATAACGCTTGTCGCTATCGCTAGCATTGGGTGCCATCTGAAAATGAGTTGATATGGCGGCTTCGTCTGACGATGAATTATTATTGCTGGACAGTGTTTTACCTAAACTTATCCTCGGAAAACGAAAGAGAATAGCTATTCATGAAATTCATCAGAAATGAAGAGAAGGTGAATGCCATCACCTGTTTCCTCGATTGAAACACCACCCCAATCGATTTCATCCATACATGAAACTGAGTCTCGACACATTTTATTACAGCTTGGGAAAAACAGAACCTAAAATAATTAAGACCTGGTGCAATTGGCATCAATCCATAATGGCAGAGGAACGCCTTGTCATCACGCTAGTCCAGCTTCACCTTGTTTTTTAAAAAATGTAATGCAGACACTTTAAGTGTTATCAAGTAGGCCTATTGAAGTTTTTTTTTTCTTTTTATTCTTCATTCTTAGCACAGCTGTGATGAGCGATGCGACATGCATTTGTTGAGGTTATAATAAACTACTGTGCGCAACACACTAGGCCTGACTTCTCTACAGACAACATAGCTTAACCCCTTCAATAAACTACTGTATACATAATTTAAAAAACAAAAAGGCCTAACTTCTCGGCAGACGACACACCCTAGCCGCTTTACGAGCGTTGCGACATACAGCAAGTGCTAGAGAACAAGCTTTGTCTCTGAATGGTACTAGAGAAATATGAGAAACATTACAAGTGCTTGTCTACATGCGCTCGCTTTCTCAAGCGTCAAGCGTTCTCTCTGTAAGCACCTTAGACTGCTCGAGTCTAGATCTAGTCTGCTACCCACAGAAGCCCAAAAAGTAGATTTTCTAGATCTAATTTCCAGGGCTGCGGAGGCGGACAAAAAAAATTCCGGCTCCGGCTCCAGGCCAATTCTAAATTCCGGCTCCGGCTCCAGGTTAATTCTGATCTCCGGCTCCGGCTCCAGCAAAAAACCCTCCGGCTCCAACTCGGAGAGTCATAAAATTATGAGGGCACGAATGCAAAAATAACTGCTACATAAAATCAACAAGAAAGACATGACAAATGTTTAAAAAAGAACAACAGACAATCATAGGTAAAGTTCAAGCAAAATATTTTTAATTGCAGTAATCATAAAACAAAATTACTTATTTGATAATGCATGACCAAAATGGCCTTAAACAAGACTGGAGATGTAAAACATATTTTTGTGATTGAGAGTCCAACATAAAATAAATCACATTAGCTTGAAATATGAAAAAAAGATCGATTAGATCTATGGTTTGCTTGTACAGATATTTAAAAAAAAAAAGATTCAATCTACATGTATTATCATTTGTGCTTTAAGAAAGGAAAAACATGGTTTTAAATTTTTTACCAATAAAAACAAGGGGGTGGGAGTGAGTAAAGAATAATTTTTAAAAAAACCACACAGCTCTCATTTTTTGACTAGATTAAGTGGATAGTGTGCATTATATACATTTCAAAAATGAAATATTTTTTAAATATTAATATGGAATTGGAGCGGGAGCCGGACACATTTTTGTCCGGCTCCGGCTCCGGCTCCAGCAAAATTATTTTTGTCTGGCTCCGGCTCCAGCAATTTTTTTTTTCCGGCTCCGCAGCCCTGCTAATTTCCGAACAAAGTTTTAAAAGATCATATTTAATTCGTAGGCCCTAATCTAGATCTAATCTAGAGTCTAGATTCTATTTTATTTTAAAACAGGCCTGGTAAAGTAGTAGTCTAGTACTAATAGGTACCAGCAGCCAAATTTTTAGTTGTCAGTTATCAGTAATTTAATGACGCCAATCCACAGCCAATATGACCATTATTAACTGTGTGAAATATGAATACAATAGCTCTAACGGTTTTGGAGATATCGATGTTTAAAGTTCGGATTTTCAGACCACAAACAGGAAAACGGCACGACATGCCACTTTTGGAAGCGAGAAGCACAAAAGTCTGCACAGATATTACATCCAAACTTCATTCGTTAACAGTCACCAATATAGACATAACAACAAATGAATATAAAAGTTGGCGATCTATTCGTTATTGTTATACATGCGCATAAATATGGCGACGCATGCTATAAAACACCTGGCACATTGCTCAAATGTCCAAGTTTAGAGGCTCGCTGTTTCTATACCAGATGGTTTAATATGGATTATTTTCTTTTAAATAAAAGCCACCAGTATGCAGATTATGCCCAATTTTTTTCAGCTGTGTAGTTTGTACAATTAGGAAGATAAAGACTCTCCAAGTTGCATCATCATCACATTTTGCAGGGCGAAACAGGGGGGTTCACATGGACCTTGCACATTTCTAGAGGGTAGCCTGATAAATACTGCAGATACATATATCAACCTATATATCAAATTAAAGGTCTTTTCAAGGAGAATCTGATTATCAGCTTTATAATAATCTGTAACAATTAGGATAGGAAAAAAGAAAAGGTTAGTATCAAAATTTTTGGGCAACCAACAATTCACTGATCCACAACCTACTTCTGAAACAAAAAATGTAATTATTAGTCAAATTTCCCGCCGTACAGTTTCACATACAGATTTGAACTGTGACTCTGACACAGCAGCATTTCAGAAACAGTCAAGCTGCGAAGCTACGCTATACAGTTTAGCCCATGTATATGTCTTCTGTAGGTTGCAGAATTCAAAAAGTATCTAATTTGTTACTTCATGTAACACAGGCAAGGTAGGGCGACGACCTTTCCCAGTAGCCGAAAGATAGCGTAGTATGGTAACAAACAGCTCTTTAGTGTTGGCTTCCATGGTTTACAGTGGCACTGGGAGGGGAAAAAAATGAACTTTGTGACTCGTCAGTTACAATGATTTTCTATACCACATAACAAATCTTACAATTATATTACTCTGGTAGATAAATTGCATTTGAATTTGTATTTAGAAAGTAAATCTAGAACTCTAGATCTGAACTAAATTACTTCCCGTGCAAATTACTTAAATCTAGGTTTTGAGTCAGATCTAAGGTACATTTAGATATTTAAAAAAAGAAATCCAAATCTAGGGGGTCTGTCCAGGGCCAATAATAAGTGAAATGAAAATAATCTATAAATTAACGCTGGATCTAGATTCTAGATCTGATTCTTGACTAAACCTGTGAAATCTAGATAGCGATTTATTAAATAAAATTTAAAAGAAGCTCTGGATACATGATAGATCTAGAATCTAATAGTCTAATTAATAGACAATAATAAGACATTATTATTATTTTCTAGACAACACATCATTAATGACATTATCATGTAGGCCTAGATCTAGATCTCTCTAGCAGATCTACTTTCAAAAAAAAAAATTTGCGGTATCCTACACTGTCTTTCCCCTCCCTTACTTAAAAATAAAAAGTGTCCATTAGGCCTAAAACTACTAAAACTAAATGCGCACCACTCCAGCTTCGATGACTTACTTCCGGTCAAATTCTCAAATTCACAGTGCCCCCCCATCCTTTATTTTGAGCAATCGCAACTAATCAAGACTATAAAAACATATTCTATCAAATTAAATTGAAGACTAAGTGGCTAAAGTAACCTGGAATCACATTTACATGGACAGAAATCATTGCATAAAAATTACGCGAGTGGTTAAGCATGACCCTTTATGACTCGCAACGTGACTCGCTTTCCCCGGGTGAGCGAAATAAGTTTTCAAGACTGATATCACACGTTTCATTGAAAAAACTGATATAAAACACACAGAACTTGAACCATTTGCACATAAAAATACATATTAATTATAAACTTACATATTTCTCCACGTTAAGGCTTCCCGATGACGGTTTCAAAATTTCTAGTGATGATGCTGAGTTCACTGCTACCTGCGCCTGACGCTGCTGGACTGTCGCTCGTCCATGCGGAATCTTGAAATTCGTGCCCTCTTTATGAATGGGCTTCGCTGCGCCGCAAAGCCATCTTTAGTTTCGTATTTGGTCGCATTTTAAAGGGAATTGGATGAGCTTTATTGCAGTATGACTCTTGCCAGCTGGAAATGTTGGTGAAAACCCGAAAATCGACCTTGAAAATTGACAAAATTTCAAATATGTGATAAATATAAAAAAAATCGCGAATATGAAACTGAAACTGATATCATTATTTAGCTCTGCATGTGACCCTTAAAATGAGACCAAAACGAGGTCAGTACTATGATTTGCGCGATAGCGACAGTGGATTTAGTACAGGGAAGGTATTTCGGGTTACCCACGGAGTGTCTCCCGCACCAAGGACCGACGCGGACCCCTCCTCTGTTTATCATCATGTTTCAAAATACACAGAAAACAAACACGAACACAAGTTACATCAATGAAACTACAAAGAAACAAACTGTTCAGTGATATAAATTGCTTTATTAAAGCCAGATCAGAATGAATGTTAGAAAGGATTGAAAGAGACCGAATTTGGTGTGTGACCCAAATTTTCGTCCGGCAGGCGAGCGATTTGCGGGTGGCTGCAGCGTAGTAGGGATCAAGGCCTAGTTCTAGATCTAGATCCAGTCTAGATTTGCCTGCCTCACTGTGAATTCTATCACTAGTGCATGGGATTCGCAGGGGGCCTGGCAAGTTAGTCCTCTGGATGGTTGTTTATATAGATGAACGGAGATATTCTTTGGTTTTTAACAGATTGCCACAGCAATTAACTCTCCAAACATGGGAGATTTATGCAGATCTAGAAAAAGTTTGACACTGGTTGCTTAACCCTTTCACTGCCAGCTATATTATACACTGATATGCCAGGGAGATTTTGCTTAAAAATGAATACCCGTACAAATTTGTGTATATATCCTCGAGGACGCACTTAACCCCTTCACTGCCTGTAGCCCGAATGACGTACGGGACTATGTCATAGTACCAAATGTCGTACGGGCTGCAGGCATATTGAGTGATGGGATAGGACATCATAGTCCCGTACGTCGTACGGGCTACAGACATATTGGTGGCCTGTGCATTGTACGGGCTACAGGCAGTGAAGGGGTTAATTCGACTCGTCATATTTTTGGTATTGCCCCTTGGTTTTAACATCCGACTTGTCAAATGGGGAAACAGGAATTAAAAGGGAGGCTTCAAAACTTCGAAGACACCCATTATAGACGTAATGACTCATTGGCAGCAGGTAGATTGTTTTTTTAGCCGTCCACGCCATTTTTTTTTTTTTTTCAATAGCCTTACTAACACTGTGAAATGCTGGTTGCGTTCAATAAATTTAAATGTGCATAGCCTAGATAGGATGTGACCTAGTGAACTTTTTTTTTCTGTACCTTCAAGAAAGATCTTTGACTCTATCGGTAGTTAAGCTGAAATTTTAAATTCTAGGCCGTTTTGTTTTTTTTTGTTTTGTTTTATTATAATTTTTTAGTGAGGTGACCCAAGTTTTGTATAAAGTTTGCCAGATACCCTAGCAATGAAGGAAAGATCTGTCTTTAAAGCCTCAGCAACGTAAATGTTTGGAAATAAATGGGATACCCATGAAGGCACGACATTAATATTTCTCAACTATGCACCGTGGGTGAAAGTTTGACCAGATTATTCCGGTTTTCATTGCTGAAAAAACTATCGGTTTTCAAAATTCCTGCGGCCACTGTGACCCGAGGATGTGTAATACTGTCGCTGAAAGTGACCCTATTGAGGCCAAATGCAAGTGATCTCCACTGCCCACACAAAGGCATGCTGCTAGTACCCGACATGCTGTAGTACTATATAATGTCTATTACATGTATGTGCTACAAGCCTGTACTGGCAGCTAACATGATGCAGACTCTGAGTGAAAAACAGGCCCGTTGGATGACCATGTGTAAAGGAAAGATTACACGTAGGCCTACAGTCAAACCAGATCAGTTTTGAATTTGAGTTGGTTGATAGTCGGCCCCCAGTCAAATTGCAATGTGTAGTAAGGAAACTGGACGAAAAACATAAAAATTCGACCGGGCCGACAGTTGCATCCTTAAAATTAGGCACTGCCTGGTAAGTGATATTTAGGATCCAGCGGCCTTGTTGGCCTGTGTGATTAAAATTCAGAACCCACCTGATGAACTCTGCCAGCATTAAAGTTCCCATTTACAGTTACCGAAAACGGCGTCTTGGGCATAAAAATATAAAATATCAAATCTGGAATCAGCGTGTCAAAATTTAAAAAAAATATTCGGTTGACTATTTTTTTTTCCTTGATTTTTTTCACTGTAGAAGTGGGTGTGTTGTTTTTGTCTTGACATTGATCACCCCTGTTGCTCTATTGAGTGGATGTTTGTGGGCAGCCTGCAGTGGGACTATAACGTGTAATAGCAAACCTTGTCACACGATGGGCTGTGGGCCGACTGTCGACCACAACTGGTCTGAAAAACTGATCCGGGTTTGACAGTATGTGTAGTACCCCCTTATTACAATACATTACTGAAGTAGACCTAACTTGCACTTTGTGGTTGGACTAGGTCAATGGGCATCTGAAGATTACCTGGTGATGTCATTTACTATTTATAGGTATTCCTGTACTGTTCTTCTTTTCAAGACTGGTGGACACTGGCCAGCCGGGTTATTATATCATGGGAGAATGTGTTGGAGCCTGAACCAGCTCACAGACTTTGATTGTAGCAGTTCTGTGAATGTAAATCATGATTAAGAAGGCTTTCTAGGGCTGCAGTGTTGGGCAAACAACCAGATTACGGCACCGATGTGTGCGTGGGTCATTTGTTACATACAAGTTTTCCCCTCTGCAATCGTTCCAAATTCATTTCGCCGAATGATATTTCGCGTGTTTGGGTACACAGTGAACGGAACTGCACCAGGCGCTTTATCCATTGTACATAAAACAAATATTAACATCAAACACAAGCAAGGATTCTCATAGCAAACGTGGGTCAGCAGGAACTGTTACATACAAGACGCATGGGCTTCTTGGCTGGAAGTTTCTTTCGGTTAGCTTTTATGACAGAACATCTAAGACAGTCCTATAAACAAGTCTTGATCAATTTTCAGTAGGAATATCTCGCTGGTAATGGCTAGATCTAAGTCTAATGCGTGCGAGCACACAAGCTGTGTGTCACTTCTCCAAATGTGCAGAATGTGCTGACAACGAATGTAGTTATTGGACTTAGGGACTTGTGGCAATGTCAGGAGTGTAACCATTGCACCAATTTTGTACATTGCAACATTTTTGTGCCGACCTTTTGAGAATGGCGCAGTTATGAGTTAAAAATATGTTTGAAAAAAACAAAAAACCCACAAGTTGTTTGGAAACAGTGTGGAAACAAAGTTGGGACATTAAAAGTTAATGTGAAGAATTAATATTTGGTTTATTTCTTTGCAGATGCCTGAAATTCAGACGGCAGAGGAAATGGAAGGGGAGAAGGAGACTTTTGCCTTCCAGGCTGAGATTGCTCAGCTGATGAGCCTGATCATCAACACCTTCTACAGCAACAAAGAAATCTTCCTCAGAGAGTTGATTTCTAACTCTTCTGACGCTTTGGACAAAATCCGTTATGAGTCCTTGACAGATCCCAGCAAGCTTGACAGTGGGAAAGATCTCCACATCAGGATCATTCCAGACAAGGAGAATAAAACTCTCACAATTGAAGACTCAGGAATTGGCATGACCAAGGCTGATCTGGTTAACAACTTGGGTACCATTGCAAAGTCAGGTACAAAGGCCTTCATGGAAGCTCTGCAAGCAGGGGCTGACATCTCTATGATTGGACAGTTTGGTGTGGGTTTCTACTCTGCCTACCTGGTGGCTGACCGAGTCGTCGTAGATTCCAAAAACAATGATGATGAGCAGTATACATGGGAGTCCTCTGCCGGTGGATCCTTCACCGTGGCTCCTTCAACCTGTGCTCCCCTCTCTCGTGGCACAAGAATCACCCTTTTTCTTAAAGAAGATCAACTAGAATATTTGGAGGAGAAGAGAGTCAAAGATGTCATCAAGAAACACAGTCAGTTCATTGGGTACCCGATCAAACTTCTCGTGGAGAAAGAGCGTGATAAGGAGGTTTCTGATGATGAAGAGGAGGAGGAGAAGAAAGATGACAAAGAGGATGAAGAGAAGCCAAAGGTAGAAGATCTAGATGAGAATGATGATGATGAGGCAGAAAATAAAGACAAGAAGAAGAAGAAAACCATCAAAGAAAAGTACAACGAGGAAGAAGAGCTGAACAAGACAAAGCCCTTGTGGACCAGGAACCCAGATGACATTACCCAGGAAGAATATGCAGAATTTTACAAATCTCTCACAAATGACTGGGAAGACCATCTTGCAGTTAAACATTTCTCAGTTGAAGGACAGTTAGAATTCAGAGCTCTCCTGTTCATTCCAAAACGTGCTCCTTTCGACATGTTTGAGAACAAGAAGAAGAAGAACAATATCAAACTGTATGTACGTAGGGTCTTTATCATGGACAATTGTGAAGATTTGATCCCAGAGTACTTGAACTTTGTCAAAGGTGTTGTAGATTCAGAAGATCTGCCTCTGAATATCTCCAGAGAAATGCTTCAGCAGAGCAAAATTCTCAAAGTCATCAGGAAAAATCTGGTAAAGAAGTGCATGGAGTTGATTGAAGACCTGACAGAAGACAAGGAGAACTACAAAAAATTATATGAACAGTTTGCTAAGAACTTGAAGGTGAGTTTTCATAAACTGGGCATTTCATCACCATTCCCTAAGACTAGCAGTCGGTTTTGGTTACTTTTCAGGAGTAGCAAAACAAAATTGTTTATTTTAGCACCTACTGGTCTAGTTTGATGGAAGTTTTGAGTGTGCCATTTGGTTATTTTTCGGCTCGGGAGTCTCATCATTTGATGCGGGTTTGAATGTAGTTGAATACCAAAAAAATTGAATTTTTGAGTTCTTAGTCTTGGGGAACAGTGGCGATTTTATCTTTGTGACTTCTGACATCAATTTGAACAAGATTTTTCCTTGTTTTCCATTTATAACCTTTAAAAAATTGATTACTTTCAAGAAATAGTTTTACTATGGTTTGTGTGAAGAACCACCAGAATAATTGGATACTGATGTTGGTAAAAAAAAGAAAAAAAATGCAAACCATGTCATGCAAGAGTCGAGACTGATCACTTAGTGTTGGCCTGACAAAGTTGGTTTTATTTGACAGTTTGATTAAATAGCCTATAAATTTTCATTCCATTTCAGTTGGGTATTCATGAAGACAGCACCAACAGGAAGAAACTGGCAGATTTCCTGAGGTACTACACATCACAGTCTGGAGATGATTTGACTTCGCTCAAGGACTATGTGTCTCGCATGAAGGAGAATCAGAAGGACATCTACTACATCACCGGTAAGGGCAAATTTGATTCAAGAGAGCATGCCAGCCTTTTTAGACCATGTTAAAAGGGGTGTAGCTTTGGAAAACTTGAGGTATGGGGTCCTCCCAATCTACCATAATTGTGGATGATGTGGTTACCTGTCCATTGTACAACTGTAAGGCTAATTAATTAAAATGGTATGGCATCACTTTTTCAATAAAAATCGGGGAAAATGCATGGAGACGGCTTGCATCTTGTCTCCCCCCCATTTGTTGCATAAATAACTAAGATGGATAACTAGCCTAATTTAAATTGTGGCATTGATTTTAATTCACATTATGTTGGCTTTGTTAAACTAAAATTTATTCCATGCCCAGTTGCCATCACTGTTTCTGTATAGTGGGTCATTGGCCAACTGTATGAAAGCAAAAATTCAGTAGCATGAAGTGTACAGTATAATTTTGTTAATTTACAGGTGAGAGCAAAGAAGCTGTCCAGAATTCTGCTTTCGTTGAGCGAGTCAAGAAGAGGGGTTATGAGGTAATCTACATGATTGATCCCATTGATGAGTACTCTGTGCAACAGCTGAAAGAATACGAGGGCAAGAACTTGGTCTGCGTCACCAAGGAAGGTCTGGAGCTGCCAGAGGACGAAGATGAGAAGAAGAGATTGGAAGAAGCCAAGGCTCAGTTTGAGGGATTGTGCAAGGTTATGAAGGAAATTCTGGACAAAAAGGTGGAAAAGGTAAGCAACTTAAGGATAAATGCTAGTTTGATTAATGTTAAAAGAGTGTTAATTTCTTTTTTTCCTACAGTGATAAATTTATGCCTTTCATGAGACATTATACAGTGAGGCAAGTTTTTTTTTTTCTCCGAGTTGTCAGGGAACTATTTTATCACTTTGTTAGATCAATTGCCTTTGAATATTTTTTCAGGGATACAAGTCGACGAATAGTGTAGACAGCCGGCAGCCCAGTATTAACTTTTATGCATCTTTCACACATAGCAAATGAGCAGTGAAGATAACCGTGCTGACATTTATTTTTCAGGTTGTTGTCTCAAATCGTCTGGTCACATCCCCATGCTGTATTGTGACATCACAGTATGGCTGGTCAGCTAACATGGAGAGAATCATGAAAGCTCAGGCTTTGAGGGACACCAGCACTATGGGCTACATGGCAGCCAAGAAACACTTGGAGATCAACCCTGACCATCCCATTGTCAAGACGCTGAAAGAGAAGGCTGATGCTGACAAGAATGACAAGGCTGTGAAAGATTTGTGCTTGCTGCTGTTTGAAACCTCACTCTTGGCTTCTGGATTCAGCTTGGAAGATCCTACTTCACATGCTAACCGAATCCACAGAATGATTAAGCTTGGATTAGGTAAGTTTTGCATAGTTAATCAGATATATATGTTGATATGCCCATTTTGTCAGGAGATAAATAATTTTATAACTGTTAAGTGCAATGGGTGATGCAATGATATATTGTAAGCAGTTTTGGGGGGGGGGGGGGAAGTCATTGCACAAGATCTGACACAGGATCACTTTACTCGACACAGGATCACTTTACTCAACCTCACATGTTGCTGCTTCATGATGGCATAGGTAGGGCTTATACCAAAAGGCACATGCCATTTATTGCATTCCCGACTATGAGGATTATCACATATATAGGGGCTGTGACAATATGTTGCACTGTTCTACTGGCAATGTCTCCATTTCTGGTTATGTGTAAAGCGCATAATTTTACCAAGATTGTGTCAGTACCTTGGTTGTCTCTTGGTAAACTTAATTGGTCCTGGGTATTAATTCTTGTGTGTGCCAATCACCGATATATCGGTGCACAAGTATTCTGGGCTACATGTATTTTGTTTTGGGAAGAATCAAAGTCCATTAATAAATGTTGCTGTAGTTAAGTCTTCATTCATCTCTCCCACTATTTTCTTCCTGTATTGGCAAACGTGGGAAAATTCATGGTAAACAAAGTTACTCTTAGTGCGCAGTGTTGTTCACTTCAGTTCATTCAATTACATCCACCAGTAAAGTGAGCAGTTTGGAAGTTGCTAATGTTTTATTTGCATTGCTTTTCTTATCAGGTATTGATGATGATGATGGTGCTTCTGGTGACGCTGGTGCTGATGCTCCCTCCGAGGAAATGCCCCCTCTGGAAGGAGATGAGGATGATGCATCCCGCATGGAGGAAGTGGATTAATTGTGCGCCATCCTTTGCTGAATATATTCTCACCATCAGTCTTTAAAATGTTTATATAAAAATACATTGTAATTTAAAGGAACTTGGACAGTGTATGAGAAACAAGCTTAGCAACTTTTTATATAATTTGTAATACTCAACACAGGTCGGAGTTGTTGTTTTTTTTAAAAATAAGGAATGCATGCCAATTGAATGTTGTATTCATTGTCATTTTTTTTTTTTTTTTTTTTAAGTGACTGATCATATCTGTGTTATGGTATATTTGATTTGAGTATGCACTTTAGTTTAATTTTCATCCCGTAATCACTTCATTCAAACATGGCATTCTCATTACCGTTTGTGTATGGGGTTAATATCATAGTTTGATCAGTTGAGTTGCAAGTATGAATTGCTGTAAATAGTTAACTGGGTGATTGAAAACCATGATTTGTTTGCCTATGTGATGTAACTGTAGAGACTGCTTTCTGAATGATTTTGAACCATGATCGAGCTCAGTTTGCCTGCGATCTAACTGTAGAGATGTCTAGCTGGATGATAATGAAAACAATGGTTTGATTCAGTTTGCCTACTTGATCTGTGGAGATCGCTGTTTGGATGAGTGAAAACCATGGTTTGGTTCAGTTTAGTTTGCATGAAGCTGTGGAGATAAGTTTTTCTGGTGTTGGAGAACGTAAATGTGGTTCAGTTTACCTGTATAAAGTGAAATTGTAGAGATGACTGGGTAATTGAAATTCATGGCTTGGTTGGGTCAGTTTGGGAGTGTGAATCACTGTTTTATATATCAGATCATTTAACATGATAATGCTGAACATATTTCTGATACACTGAACTTTTTTCAAACGAAAAGTGAAATGTTTCCAAACTTGTATTTGCCAATTCTGATTCAAAATTTACAGTTTAGTATTTTTCAATGGATGTTGTTTCAGTGTTTTCATTATTTTACAAGATTAAAATAATGGAAATTGAACAATCTTGTTTTTCTGTTTTGTTTGCAATTGACGGGTGTGAGTGGAAGTTACAAAAATCAAATTAGTTTGTGGATAGTTTGCAACCATACAAAAATTACGGTGGTGGCATGGTAAGTGATGCTGTTCACATTAAATCGATAGGATTGGGAATGAGCTAAACATTGTTTCACTCACTTTTATTAAAAAGGTTCAGCAGTTGATACTGTATACCATAAATATTACCAATATCACAGACAAAGACATGCATCAGTATAACATGAACAAGTGTGTTGGTGGGGAAAGAGAAACGGCCTACATGAGTTCATGATGCTGAAAAATGAGTGCCCATCATACCATTCCCGCAACAGCTTCACATTCACACAATGTCTGGCATACGTTATGTATTCTGAAAGTGAAAGATCGTATTCAAAACTGAAAGTCATGCCGTCATTCCCCCAGTAACTAAGTTTCATAACTCTTACTAATAATTAGTACATTAGTTTTTAAAATCATGGAATTCCAGACAAGCAGTTACACGAAAAAATTTTATCAGACTGGATTGAAAATGGTACAAAAGCCTTGTCATTAATGTCAATTATCCATTATTACTTACCTTACTCAGTTGTATTTGTCCTACACATGTCCCGTTAAATTGGTCAGATGGCATCTTAATCTTTTGCCATTTTAAAGTGACTACTATGGAAAAAAAATAAAATTCATACATCAAGAATTCCCTTCACAGGATATTGATTACGTAACTTACATCATCAAATAGTGTCCAGGATGCCATGTGGCAAATTCTTTTGCTTGACTCAGTCTATGCTAACAGCAATGTCTCAACACACAAAAAATATGCCATGCTTACAGAATGCCATTGTTTTGCTGTCAGCAAGTTTAGTTGTAATAAAAATAACTGTAGCAACAACTGACAGACAGGGGCGAGGCTTCTTCATAATCAAATAATCAGTGATTACCCTTCGAATATTAATTCTAGAATTACAACGCTTTTCAGATCGAGCCCAACTCCAAGTCCATTTAGTCAGTTCAGCATTCTGTTCTACCTCGCTATTTTGGGTTTGTTGTTATAGTCTAACACCCCTCATCGAAATGCATCTTTGTAGGGACCTACACCATATGAACTGGTCCAAAATCAGTGATTAACAAAGACGAAGAAGACTTGACTACACCCAGAAGCTAGCTTGAGCATAGCCTGTATTCGCCAAAGTGGCGCCGCAGACAGCAAAATAGTGGGGGAAAAAAATAGGATCATAATCAAAGTTTGACCCGCTTTTGAACTTACGTATGTCACGAGTGGAGTGAGTGCAATTAAGGGGATTGCTACAGAGCGGGTGTAGAGTAAAATTAACGCACGTAGACAAGTAAGTTAAGCGTGCTGTTGTGAGTAGTGGGAGGGTCTGAATGAGGCGAAAGCGCTGTATTACTATCACTGCAAGTTAGAAGGTCCTACGGAACGGACCTGTGAATAAGAGCCCATCGGGCGGACATAAGGGGAGCAGTCGAGAAGACTAGTGAGAGAGTCTTTCCAGTGATGACTGGTACGTAGAATGTTGATTGATTATTATGATTGATGTATTATATTATAGTCGTCTATTACCATGATGTAAATAAGTATATGTGAGGAATGTGGAAGTCCTTGATATTGGACATAGCAATGTGCGCCATGAGCGATAGATGAAAGTGAGTTCATGGATTTGTAGCGCGAGTGAGTAGTGTGTACTCCGATGGAGGTGTGTTACCGTAAGATGTGTGGTGAGTGAAAGGTGAACTAGTGTGTGTACGCTTCAGGGGTTGTAAGGAGAGGTGGAGTGAATAGAAATGGTAGGGTATTATACCAATGTAATGTTATTCTTGTAGGTGTCGAGGACGGGCCGCAGAGCCACCTCGATGAGCACAGGGGATAGGCCAGCATCGGGCCGGAGGCCACACATAGGCCAGAAGTGAGGCTGTCAGTGCAGGACAGTAGAGGCACATAAAGTCGTGGCAGTCAGGCCACGGACAGGGACGTAGATATGAGCGTGAATGTGATAATGCACTATTGCCATGTTGAGGGGAGAATGTACTATTGAAATGACAATGTCTATTGAAATGATAATGTGTTATTGCCCTGCTGAGGTGCTAGGGGAATGCTAAGGTGTATGACAATAGGAAGGTGATATTGAGAGACTGCGGTGCCAGTGAATTATTAATGTGCTATTAAGACCCTGAGGGGAGAGGCTGAGGCCGAAGTGCCTTTAGGAGTAACTACCGGATTGTGGATCCGAGGGAGAGTGTGTGTGAGAATAAGGCCGTTGTACGGCAGTTGATTTCAATAATATAATGTATGTAATTGCGCTATTATCTGTATAATTATGTTTAATAAATGTGTGAGTCTGATGGATTGTTCTGTTAAGTGTTAACTTGTTTGTTCGTGATTGTTGTCCTGTCATAACTTATTACATCTCCCAGTCTGGGATTTGTGACAACGTACCTATGCAGGTTTTTTCACTATGCGGTCGTTTTCATCCCAATCGAAAGGTAAAGAGTAGAGTGAAAGAGTTCGTGTGGATTTTTGTTTGTTTGTTTGAGGTAATCTAAGAATAATTTACTCTACGCACAGCAAGAGGTATCAAAGTATAATAATGTATAGTTTGGCTCTAGATATAACTGTGATCAAAATCAGCAGAACGTTTTAAGAACATCAATTCGCTTGATAGGTTGCTCGAACCAATACCACAACGGCAGATAGCCACTTCCCCGAGGTCACTACACATTGTTGTGTCACAGAGATGCCAGTTAAGCACTTTCTGCCATTTTATAATAATGGGTCTTTTTCGAGAAACTTTATGAAATGGTAGAATAACAAAATCTCTGGCTATGAATATGACAATGAAAACTTGCCGTTCAAATTATATTTTAAAAAATGGATGAAAAATATGAGTCTATAAGTCTGTTAGTATGAATGAATGGTATTTTCAGATTAGTTTGGCTTGTAAATTGCTGCATTCCTGTCCTGTTGACAAGAATAGACCGCTCAGATTTTGCAGTGCCTAGCAACCGTTTCATTGTTTTAGTCCCTGCATTTATAATTAAGTAAATATGATGTAGCGATACGTCCTATTATAAGGCTCTTACTAGCTTAAATTCTGATTACTCTCTGCACAGGGCCATGCTTCGCCCCTGCTGACAGATGCTTGTTGCAAGGAGAGGTTAGAACTCAGAATGGAAACATGACACTGTTAAGTGTCGTGAAAATAATGCCTCTTACTCTTACTTAATAGTACTGCCAGAGGTGGGGGATGAAATTGTAAGAACACAATGTAGTGCCTCAATGAAAAGGAAATACCATGTATATAATTTTTATTGGGAAAAACATTTTTTTCTTTGTTTTTGCTTTTCAATTTCATCCAGCTCGTCAACAATTTAAATGTCCCAATTTATCACAGAAGAGCTTATTATTAACAAATTATGGACAATATTAATACATGTAAATGTCACAAAAATAAAAACAAAAAATGCAGTTTCCTAAGTATCCAAAGGCTCCAGTTCCACCACACAAACATAAATACAAAGCATGAGTATCAGAATGAAGTTGGTGCAAGGTGTATATGTAACATAAATTGTACAATATATTCAGCAGAGGGCATGGTCTTCAAGACCCAAGTTTGTACCTTTAAATATAAACAAAACAATTCATAGTTCATGATTGAAAATGTACCCATATTATAGGCCATGAAGGGCGCAAAGTGACCGTCAACATGCCAACGCGCCGTAAAACTCAAACTCAAACTCGCAAGATTGACAAAGAAGAGAGGTCTCATTTACCTAAAAATCTGAAATGTTACACAGTTATGCAAAAGTTTCTATGACCTACATTCTCCACCAAAGCAAAAATTACACCATGTATGGTATAATTTTTCAGAAATATAGGTTAAAATTTAATTACGCATATCAAAAGCAAGTCACTCAACAAACTAACTGTTGGAATCTGTCTTGCCATACGTGTATCATGTTCAAGATCTAATGTTTTGTAAACTGTAGTAACTGTAATTCTCAGAGATGATTCAGATGCTAAGGAAAGGTTCCACAAAGTTTCTATTTCAGATAGAAGTCACAATGAAGAGCAGATTTTACATGTGGCGGCTACCCCAAACTCCTGATCTTGTCTTTGTCACTGTCAGTTCCTGTCTACTTTATTACTATTGATCACATGTCACACTGATCCTATCAAATTTAGAACCTTGCCATTAAGTTTCACAATACACTGTAGGCCTAATTATAATATGGTCGGTTTTAAGAACAAGTGGACTATCCCCCACCCCCAACAAAAAAGCAGTCTTTAGAAAGTTGAGGTTAAAGAGTTGTGGTCCCTGGCAAATACATCGGTCTCATTTATTTCTTGTTGGATACACTCATGCTTGTAATTATAGTGGAAATGAACTTGTCACAAAGGTAGGACAACACCCACTTTTGACGTAAATGGTGAAATCCGAAATTTCGAAACATGCAGGATAGCCCTCTTTAAAACCGACCACATAAAAGAAGAAGAGAAGCAAGCAAGCTCAAAGTAAGGTGTCCTTTCACTTTTCAGTAAGGCTACAGAATTTGAACAATGAATTGTTTCTTCATTTGGGTGAACAATTTAACAGGCTCAAAGTCACATTATATTATTAGAATGTCCCGATCTGTTAAAATCTAATATATGCATTTACATGTACTTTCATCCTATTTCATGTTTTGAAACGTGTGCCGGCCGCCACCAGTCACTGCATTTAATTTCACTTGATCTTTTCTTACTGAATGAAAAATGAAAATCAAGTCTTTCAATGAACAGGAAATATCAAGAAATAAAGTAAGCAAATACTGTACATGTACATGTATAAAACAGTAAAATAATCTGATACAATAGGTCCACCAACATTAGATTTAATCATCATGCATGAAAAATACTGAAACTTTTGTGTAAAAAAGTTACAACTAACTACATGTAAAAAAGTTATAGTATGTAAATTGCATTAACCAACTACAAGATTATAAACTAAGTGTGTATGACTATCACAATCTTCAATTTAATGCTACAAAAGGAATCACAAACATGACTGTCAAAAACTATGAACAAATTCTTTAAATCGTAAACTGATGATAATTTTGACAACGACACCAGTCAATCCCATTTGAACTTGTGAAGTGTCATGACTATCAGTAATAATTATTTATTGTCCTTAAAAAACGACCCAAATACAGTGTAATAGCATTGGCAGCACACATGCAAAAATAAGACTTATGTGAAGACCCAGATAGAAAATCAACCTTAGTGACATATCCATGAAACTGGAAAAATTGAGTTTGTAAAAAGTTTGCATCCCCAAGTGCATTGTTAATGGAGATAAAGAAAAGCAACCTGTTTCATCACTGGGCTTTTGGGGCAAAATAGGCACTGTAATAAAATTGGACTACAGACAATAGATCTTCCATTTGGGTCTCCATGTGTAAATAAAGGCTGGAGAAGGGGGGGGGGGGGGGTGCAAATTTTTCCAATCAATGGTTCTACATGTATTTCTTCTAAATTCTGGGATAGGTTTGTAAAATGAAACAAGCACAAGCAGTCCAATGTCACACACATTTTGTGCACATTTCAAACACAATTTTTTTGATAGTCTGGAAAAATACATGTACCGTTACTATGCAGTATGCCAAGAACACATTCTGATTCAAAGATAAAATTTTCAAACCTTACGAAAACAGTATAATATTATATATAAAATTAGGTGGCCAATATCTAGTTGGAGGGAAGTTTAGACATAAGTAAATAAAAACATCACCTAACATACGTGTATTAATTTAATTTACTACACAAATTTCATTTCAATAAAATGACTTTTTTCCAGATGAAATTAAATACTGTGAGTGTGACTCTGATACAATTTGAGTGACTAATACATGTAGTACATATCAAAACACACAGAAAGTGTAACTGCATAGATTCCTATGTACTGAAAAAGTCTGCATTAAAAAATACAACATTCAACATATGAACAAAAAAAAAGAAAAGAATAGCACCTATATTATACAACCATATACATGTACTCTGATGCAATGTACGGCTCTGAATGCAAACTTTCTAAATTTAAATGATGAATCAATTACATGTTACTTATTCTCTGTTATTAACAGTAACATTTTTTCCCCCCCAAATTCAAGTTTAATAGCAGTTCAATTATGGGCTATTTGGCAGCACATAATATGAGACATATACATGTAATTACATATCTTCTTTCAGACACCCTAGTTGCCTCTTGCCTGCCTTTATCTTGGGTGCATACCGTGTGTGACACCATCAATCGATAAAGACATTCTCCCATGTATGACGTTCAACAAATGCAAGGCCGTAGGCCTATTGCGTTATCCCATCTTGCTACTGCTGGTGTGGAATTATCATTACGCAGTGGAACAATGCTGTACTCGTTCCCCCTCCCCATCGAGTATAGCGTGATGAATGTGTAAACACTACAGCGAGGTATTTGCAGTACTGAAGTGCTAAGAACCTTGTGTAGGTGAGGTCTTTGTGAATGTTCCTCCAGGGCCTTGCCATAATTATTTTCAGTTTAATACAGTCATGTGATGTTGCACAGCTTATCCAGCATTACATAGGTGTGTAGCACTGGTCATAATGCCAGCACCATCTCGCGTACGCATGTTGTTGGCTGATATCACTGGTCATTGGGGCAGAATCACACTGCATGCAGGGGTCCCACCCGCACCCCTGCCACCTTCTGCGGCATGTTTCTCACTTGGTCAGACAGACACCCTACTCATTGCATCATTTTTGGCACTTCTAAGCTCCCCTCAATTGCTGCTAAGAGTAAAGACTTGCTGGACAGGCCTGTGTCAGCATGTTTGTAGAAAATAGTTTTTACTTAGGGGGTCAGAAATCAGTAGTTACCTTTACACTGAGGATGAGCATGCTCAATCAGCTCGATTTATCAGAACTTGGTCGGATTGAACTCGAATTAACGGTAAATGTTTAATAGAGATAATGAAGAAAAAAAAAAAACTAATTTCAAAATCATCTCGATTTAGCAAAATTCGAATTACCAAGTTCGGTTTACATGGACTCCACTGTATATGTACAGATTGCTCTCCACAAATTTTCAGGACTTTCCTTGTCCGACTCCAACTCTCTGTCAACCACATGTATGTGATAAAGGATGTTTACTTTTCCAATCCAGGATATAGGACACAAGTAGTGAATAATTATAAGTACAAGAAACATTTGGCATGCAGCGTTTACTCCATGTTGTGAATATAATCTTTCAAATACATGTCATTAATATCTTCATACACACCTTTTTGAGTTGACAACATTGAGCACACAAGAGGAATAACACCAACAATGGACAAAAGGATGACAAAATAATTATATCTGAGATTCAGTCACAGATATGTCAATTATGTTTCCTTCATCGTTTAAGTGTGAATATAACAATTTTTGATGACCTTTTACGAGGCAATTTGACTCATCACTCAGTACATCACGTACACAATGCTGAGAGTGCAATGAGACTAGATGGGCAGGAAACAACCCTCCCCTCTCCCAGGAAATGCAAAATCATGAAAGGAATCAATACCAATAATACCCCACCCATCACCCCAACATCAGTCCAATGCAGATTTGTATAGGATTTCCAAAGGTTGGTAGATCATACCATAGTGGCAGATACGCTACATCAAACAGAAGGCAGCCCAAATAGGTAATATCACTCCTATGAGCTAACTTGAGGTCAATCCGACATCCCAGTTTGCCATTGGACTGCTGGCTGAAACAACGCATTGGAAACAAATTTGAATGATTTCCTCTCAGTAAGGCATTCAAAGATGCTGGATGCAGCAGAACTCAGCAGATAAAGACACCCGAAGGAATCAAACAAAATGTATAGAGAAAGAATCTAGAATGCTCTCACTTGAGTAAGGAAATTGAAGATGCGGCGACAAAAGAAATCAGCAGAAATAACACCCAACACTATGTCAAGCTTGAGTATGAAAAAATAGGGATTCCCAGTTCCCAAAACTTTGAGCCACATCCAATATAACTATTTATAAGTTATCATAATAATGCTGGCATGGATGTGAGCACCCTTCAAATCAAAAGCGAAAATAAAAATGCAGACAAAGCATGGCAATTTCCATTATCTATATATATAATTGGGTAAAATTGGACGGTTGTGCTCTATAGCTGAAAAAACTACTGAACGTAGAGCCATGAAAAAATTACTGAAAGTAGTTCAAAGACTGAGCAAGGTTTGTATCAATTCATTTTAATGATGCAACAACCTTAAAAATTTAGAAAAATAGAAAACAAAATGGGCCGTTCGAGGTTTTCCGATTCGTCATTTTTACAGCTCAGACAGGGCCGTGTGTAGTAAGATATTTTGGTAACTCGAAACTTTGGTCACCTAAGGCTCAGGAATCCCATCACACTCAGGCTTCAAACTTTGCACAACAGCATATTATCAATGCGAAATTAACATGGGCTATATTAGAAATTATGAAATATTCAGGCTTCTACGTTTCATTTTTCATTGTTTCGGCATCATTTAGATCTATTTCAAGTCATGGTTTGCCATTTTAAGGTTTCGTTATCACTTCCTGCAATGTGTTCACTATCAAACACTAACCCGTGCGCAAATCATGCTATTGTACGGGACGCGCAGGGTGTCAACTCACAAAGGTAGAGCAGTAAGACTTAATTAAAACAAACAAACAAAAATAAAGTAAACAAATAGGAACAGGCAAGATGAAGCAGGTCCATAAAAACCACCCAGAACTGAAACTAATATTCAAACCGAAATATCCCGGGCAGGACCGGGGACCTCAGCTAGTTAAACATAATTAATAAGACATCTATATAAATTAAATAAAAAATTGTCCTTGAATGTGGCCTAAAATGTCTGGGAACTTCTGGCATAAACAACTTGTACAACATACAACTCTTATGATGGTCACGATCCGAAGAAATCGTCATCATCCATTTCATTCATGCGGTTTTGCTGATTGGACATGGGCTTGGGAGCTAGTCTGTCATGTGACCCTGGACGCATAAAAGCTGCATCATAGCTATCCACGGTGCTGGCACTGACAGTTGGTCGAACTTGTCCCACTTTTTTCTGCAGTCCTTCTTCCTCTTCTCCTTCACCATTAAACTCCTTCTTCTCAGGAACGCTAAGCCACGAGTCTGGGGAAAGATGACATCGATCATTGTTAATGTCCAGACCAGATCATAAGGATGCCAGATGGGCCATTTGCATGAGCCTACGATATTTGAAGCGGCCAAACCTCCCCTGGTAGAGGCAAGGGGTGGGGGAGAGTTCATAAAGAATATTAATATTGTAAAGTGAGTATAAAATTAAGATCTACTCAGGGGGCAATGGAAAGAAGAATGCTTAACTGACATCAGACTACAAGATAAAATTCCCCACGCCGAAATATGCAAACAAACAAACAAGATTAACGGACATAGTAAAATTCATGCTACAACAAAAGTGGAATTGGACCGGACATGTGGGAAGGATGAATGACAATAGATGGACAAAACACTGCACTGAATGGCAACCATGGACAGGAAAAAGAACATGAGGACGACCAGGAAGAAGATGGCAGGATGATTTTGAAAAGAGATGGGGGCACAGCATCGATAAAGAAGACATCAGACAGAAAGGAATGGAAGTCATTGCCGGAGGGCTACATCCTGCAGTGGATGGACAATGCTTAGGTGAAAGGTGAAAGTGAGTACAAGGGGGGCCCTTTAGCACAAATATTATTTTTAAAGAAGATTCACAAGACTAAAACAAATTAATATACGTAAATAAGAGTATTTAGCACTATAATTACATACATAATGAGCAGTTTGAAACAGAGGTCTTCTCCCATCTGGCCTGGGCCTATTACCAGCTTTGCATGAGCCTGTTAATGTCATTTCTGTATTCATTACTTCTCTTTTAGAGAATGTGTCAAATGTCCGAATTATGTAAGAAATCAAATACAAGTAAAACATCCTGCCTGATGCCTCCACAGCTGCTGTGTATGCTGGTGTTCACTGCCTAAGTCAGGCACATGTACATTATGTTGTTCATACTCTTTATTCTTGCCTCTGTTACCCCCTTTTCATATCCTGTTCTTGTTTCCATCCTTTGGTTTGTCCCAGTCCCGCAGATTATTAATATTTCCCTTTCCCTCATTTCTCTGCTTTGTCATGTGTCCCTGTTGTATTTGGGTGGGCTACCATATCCAACTTCATAATTATATATACTTCTGTAAAAATACCAGATCTGACCTCCAATGAAATTACATACCTCTCAAGATATGAAGCAGAACTGATCTAGACTTAAGTGAAGAAAGCGAGATCTGCTGCAGAGACATCAAAACTTTTGAAGCCAAGAGTAAAAATTAAAAGGTTTAATAAAAATCAAACAGTCAAACCCTTAACTGACGATATACAAATTAGACATCTGTACAAAAACATTTATTTACCATCACTGGCAGCATTGAAATTGTCATCTTTCTCCACTTCCACTTCATCATCTGGATTCTGGATACGTTTGGCCTAAAGAGACAAAAACAATCATGAAAATACATTACAAAATTGAGAACATTGTAAATGTAAGATTATTTGACACAGACTTGTACTGTCCAGACAGTTTACTACATACAGAAGTTAAATTGTCATGTAGAAACTATAAATGTCCTATTTGTGAGTGTAGAAAGAATATCATTTGCACTGCATATACTGTTCACTTTTGTGAACACATTAAACATAGAACTTTAACAACTGTACAAATAGTGCCCTCAATTTCTCAATGAAATTACAGACATGGACTGCCATTAATACACTACAGTTTCACTACAGGTCCAATCTTTCCAAGACAACAACATGTACATATAAAATTCACAATGATTTTCTGGACTTTTACGTATAAGAACCCACCCTTTCTCTAGCTCGTCTGGCCCTCTCCTCTCTTAGTCTTTGTTTTTCTTTTATCTCCATCAATCTCTGTTCTCGTTTCAGCTCTGCCTGTTTCAAGCTGTCGTCTATCACAGTCTGAAATTAGAATATCAGACTTCAGACAAAATGTAATTATGTCAGGGAAGAAAATACAGACAAAACACAATTCCTTACATTACTCAGAATTTAGCATATCATATTAAAAAAAAAACACAAAAAGCACAGAGATGCATAGACACCTATGTAATGGTGCATTTTATACTACCAGACTTCATAGAATGCGATTGAGTTTCATGATCACACTTTTCTATTTGCCTACCTATGGTTCCTACATTCACATATTATACAAACATTATAATATTTCAAAATATGAACTGGAATTCAGTGGAATACTTCAAATGAAAATTGAATAGCAAAAATATATGCTCCATTTCATTTTAATCTGTTTCTGGAATCACAATCTAATGCTTTGTTATGATAAAAAACTGTTTCTTTAAAAGTAAGTTTTGTATTTATAGGCAATCAGCTCTCAACATTGAAATGTCTCATTCAAGTCCTGAAAAAACTTACTGCTTAGTTTTTCCTCATTTCTTTCATTAGGTCTGTCAAGCCTCTGTACCAGCTTCTACTGCAAATCCCAGGTCATGTACAGTAACCATTTCAAGACATTTATTTTATAATTACTATTCCTTAAACTGTTATTTTGCACTAAATGCTTAAAATGTGCTCCTGTTCTCAACTGGCCTTGTTTACAATTCAGCTGTTCAAGTCTTCAAAACTACCTCTTGTTTTGCTTAGACTTGCCACTTGTTCTTAAATGTCAAATTTCACTGGCTCAGAAACTGGCATATTTGAACTGAAGCTATTTTTGATATTTCCCAAAAACATTTAAAATGTTACCTTTTCTTGTTCCAACTGCTGCTTCATCCCAAACTCCCTTGCTTTCAGCAATTCTCGTCTCCTTCGGGAAGATTTTTGTGAAGTATTGATTTTCTTCTGCTTCAGCTGAAAAGCGCACAATTTCTCAACATTGAATTACATTATATTATATGAAGTTTCTATGTTGTTTTTTTTCAAGGCTGAAATATTGAAATAAAGCAAATTCCTTGAGAGATGGTCAGGGATCCAATATTTGATTTCCACAGGGTTAAATTTGGCACACATCAGAAAGTTACAATAATTTCTCAAAGCCCAATGTTATAAACAAGCAACATGAAAACTGTGCCATGAATACTGCTGTAGCTCTCAAAGGGCCCTCAAGGGGGGGGGGGGGGGGGGGGGGGGAGAAAAACTGGGAAAAGTTTAGAAAGAATTAACATGAATGAACAAGAATGAGCTACTTGACTATGGCTGGTGAAACACTTTTAAACTTTTTCTGTCTCATTTTAACTTGTCCTAAAACCCTGCCATAACCCCACAGTTCTTTTGTGGTTTCCTGAATTTAAATTTCTGTACAGGCTCTGGAATTCTCATAACAATACAAATAGAACAGGGCTTAGCAATCTGCACTTTGGACACATTATAACTTTTTGACAGTCAGCTCAACCACTGATAAATTTCAAAGAATGAAGTTAGACTATGGAAGTGAGATCTGGTGAAGTTATGTGGACAAACCACATCAAAGTGGATCCATCAGAATCCCATGCTGAACTTGCAAATTGATAATTAATTAAAACTTTCAATAAGTGTGAGTTTTGCAGCGCTCAAGCACAATAACTCTCTTACAGTCAACCTATCCGAAACAATTCACAGAAAATGAAAGAAAATCACAAGTTGTGTTTTTCATAACTCATTCATGTGCAGTTGTTAAGGATACAAATGGTAAACAATTATGAACAATTTTAGACTGCAAGTAAACCTAAAGGAGATAGTACATGACAGTAATTGATATTTGGATGATCAGTCCTGCATATAGATACTTCGTTTCATTTCTTGTTTAGAATACTAAAGAATACATTTAAAATACAGGAATAATTTTTGCATTACTGCAACTTGACCCTAAATCTGCGACCCACAAGACAACAATGGACAGCTATTATTTGTTATATTATTTATAGGGCTATCAGGGGTTAACCACTTTCACCACTGGATATGCCCTCTGGGACAATTTAACATGGGTCTAGCACTAAATGAATAATTGATCCCTGTGATTGCCCTGCCAAGCAACAATCGGCAAATGAAGAAAAAAAATCAATATCAGAACACAGTGGAAATCTATTGTGCAGTGGGAACAATACTTGGTGTCGATGAGAAATGAATGCCCATTTTGACAGGGGAATAAACATTATGATGACATGGAAACTGAATAGAATGAGTAGTGTAGAGTATGCAAGGAAAATATGACTCAAAAGTTTTGTATTTTTTAAACAATGGCCATGGAGCTATTTGATACAAACAGAGTATGTGTTTATCCTGAATTTTTAATGCTATACACAGTACTTGCTGGGGCTTTTCCAAAGATAGAAAAACAAGTCATAATAAACATGTTCACTATTTCCAGTCTTGGTTTGAAGGTGCTAGTGATGTTAAAGATCTAAATTGATGACAGGAAAACAATTTCGTATCAGTTTTGAAAAATTTTTTGTTTGTTTGTTCTTTCTCCTGGAGGGTTCTTGTTTATGCAGAACATTCAAATTCACATGATGGAAACACTACTCAATAATATTAAATAAAACAGAGCATTTTCACCTAAGTGAAAAAAACAAAACAAAAAGGAACTGCTTCCAATTTTCTTTTTGCTCCAACTTTTGTATAAATGAGTAGGAGTTGTTAGGAATGCATAGTAGTTTACATTACAAGCCATTGCTGAACAGTGAACACACTCAGTATTTTCTCTATTTGGCTTTGTAATTAGGCTGTGCATCCTTAACAACATTCTTATAAGTACAATCTGAAAAACCAGGTTCAAAACTCCTTATTTAAAAACGACCTAAACAACAAAAAAACTAACCCATCCAGCTACCCCGTATCAATCTGACCTAAAGTTTGCTCTTAGGAATGATATTATTCCTATACATATCCGCTAGTTACAACGCGTCACCGTCGATTTGGTGTAGGCAATTTGCCCCTACTGTAATCCTACCAATCCTACAGAAATCCTATCTAAACTGAATTGACACGGTCATGCTGACTGAGAATATTTTTAAGCCATTTTCCTTAGCTTGTCACATGGCCCCCGCAATAGTCAAACTGCCATGGTTTTTAACTTCCTTGCAAAGGTGGGGGTGGGGGACCAGGGGTACAGTTGTATATGAACATGGTAGCTTTGTAACCTATGAAGCCCTGTCTAAAACTTATAAGATCGACCAGCTACCACATTAAAAAAAAAAAGCCTTTTGCTGTATTGATAAAGACAGAAACTGCAGCTAGATGACAAAAACATTAAAGGTAGTAAGTACATGTATCTCATTGGTGTGCTGTTGGAGCCTCATAAACACTAGAGGACGGTAGTATTTTACCTAGAGACCTACAGCTGAGCAGTGAACACTCAGCATTTTCTCTATAGGCCCGTTGCACATATCCTCCATCTTTGAGGTAAGGACCGACACATAACCATGGCGATTGTGGTATTGATTTTGATTCGTTAGCTGATTTGCATTGCGAGCACTTCAGGCGTCGCGAACCAATTGGCGGCGAGCTAAAAGTAGTTCACTACAGTAAACAATTACACCTGTGTACATGCACATGGGAGATGTTTGGTCAATTCTTTCACTTCCTTTCCCTTGTTTACACGGATGGTAGGGAATCTGTCCAGCTTGGATCCATCCTTTCCACCCTTAACAGTCAACTGCAATGCAACCAGCAGCAATTTAACCGCTTAGACATATCTCGAAGTTACACTCATCAGCTGATCCACCGGCCATCTTGGGTGTCGGAAGAACAAAACAAAAACACTTTGTGACGTCATTCGCAATGAGCCTATTTGGCTTTGCAATTCCACCCTGTCCTCTGATAACAGCCTCAAAAGCCAGTTTTAAGGAGGTTCCAACAGCCACTGACAATATTTACTCTGCTCTACCTACCCTCTCTCTCTTCTCATCAGCTAATCGTTGTTTCTCCTCAAGCTGTGCTGCTGTCAACTTTGGCACATTTAAAGGTTCCAGTGCCTGAAAAAAGGGGCAAAATATGAAAGGCAAGCCGACAATTATAATGCTCAACTTTAAGACATGCAACTTCATTCTACATTTGAAAAATATTTCACCCTTCTTTAAGACCCAAGAAATGGTCAATGTTACCATTTTTACCTCTTATAATATATTCACTTTGTGTCTTAAGACTTAAAAGAACCTGTCACTTATATAGGCCTATATACATGTAGGTCTAACTGCCAGTCACTTTGAAATGGTTTTGGAAGTATGTGGAATGCCATAAATTAGATAAGTCCACTTCTTCAAGCATGTCCATAAAGATAAAATATACACTTATAGCCTTGAAAATAAAAATTTTTAAATTACTGATTGCAGTCTCTGATTTGATTATTTCTCAATGAAAAATGGAAACTGCATGGCTGAAAACAGCCACTGACCTAATATAAAAAGAAACAAGACCCAGTATTAAATCATCGAGGGGAAAGCAAAATTTCAGTAATCCTTCAATCAGGAAAGGGAGATTATTTCTCCTTCTGGAAAGCTTTGTATTGCTGGCCCAATCATGAAACTGCACAACTGTATTCCCACAACAGGTGACAAATTCATGTAGTCTACAGACTCTTTGAAGGAATTTAATTTTTTCTATTAAAGGGGAGTACGATACATGTACATGTATTTCAAATGTGTTTATGAGTAAAAACAATAGGGAATATATTTGAAGTAAAACAATTTTTTCCCTCTCCTGTAAAAGTAGGTCCTTCTGCACTGGTGCCATTTTGTGACAGTCAGCAATGCAGTATACGCAGTAATAAATAAACAGTAGTCTTTTCTCACCTGCAGTTTAGGTGGTCTTTTCCTCACTAGAAGCAAACCATCTCCACTCTGTCCATCCATGGTAATATCAAAAGCTACACTTTTTGGGACTAATGGACAAAAGATTAAGAAAACAATTATTAATATTGCCATGAATATTTAGAATGAAAATGTTCACTACATGAAATGACAAAAGTTTTGCTGACATTGCAAGTGATTATAGCCTTCCAGTAAAATTAGTATCTGCCCTAATCATTATCTCCCCACAAATTCACTGTGTAAATCACAAACTGAGCAGAAATTATAATGTAGCATGAAATTTGATGAGATAAAACTTTTTGCTCAAAACAAATTAATGAACTAATGACGAAATGGAATCATGTGCAGAAGCCTAATGATCTGAAGCTTTTAAATTAGGGCAATTAATAGCTAATACAGTACACCTCGGACTCAATGAACTAGCTCGGTCATTTTTAAAAGTTCGTTGGATGCAAGGTTTGTTAGAGCCAATAGGCCTAAAACCACTCTTTACCCTTCCCACCCATTATCCAAGTTCCGGCGGCTTTGTCTCTTTGATTCCATATCATGTTCTCCCATGCGTCGGCTGCCACCCCTTCCCCCTCCCCTCTCTCTCTGTTCACAATTTTCTCCCTGTGTGTCCACACCTTGCCCTACCCCTATTGCATGGCATAATATAGCCTACGGAACACTTATTTATTTCTTGTCAGCCCACAGCAGACCTTTTGAATTTCGAATTTCAACTAGATTTCTAGGTACACAAGTCATTTATTGTGAGTTTACCTACACTTCTGGTTCGTTGTAACCGAGGGTGGGTCTGAGATTAGTTCATTCGGTAAAAGATATTTAATAAAGTCAGTGAAGGGAAAAAAACGGGAATTTTTCTCTGTTCATTGAATGCAAGGTGTTCTTTGAGTCTGAGTTTGTTGGATTCGAGGTGTACTGTACAAAGTTCTCATTTTCTGAGAGAGGTCTGGATATTATGCACAAAACATATAATCTATACAATTAACAAGACTCTTAAAAAGAAATTAAAAAAATTTAACCATTCACAGATGAAACAAAAAGACGGGTGGAAGAAAAGATTTCACTGTTTTTCTGAACACCACTTACCTGGTGCCTGAGCATATGGATCCACCTTGTTGGCATTTTTGTCCACATTCTGATTTTTCTTGTATGTGGAATAATCTGTCTGTGGAGTTTTAATATGGCCATTCTGATATCCATCAGTAACTGGAGAGCTCTTGCTTGGTGACACTGTATTTTTCTCTGGAATGCTCTGTTTAGTTGTTTGTATTTCTCCTTCGGGAGATATGACAGAAGATGAGCAGCCCATTTCTCAATGTATTTCTTGTTGTCAATTAAGAGTTGTACTTCATCAAAGCCAAAAAGCCAATCAGGGATGAAATCATTCAGCTATTCACAGAGTTTTTCCATTGTGGCAACATATAAGCTGTGAAAACAAAGATTAAAGATTGATAATTACTATTTCTGGCCAACTAAACAATCAATTTGCTCTAGTTCAGGCCAGATCAAAACCAAACATAAAATATATGTTTCTTAAATTGATAAATCGACATCCAAATAATAACATGCCATTTGCAGAAAGGCTTTAATATGAGGTGAGATCAACAACATTCATTTCACCTCTGCCACTGCCTGAAGTTTATAGATCAGTTAAACAGAAGTTTGATGACTCGAACATCCCCTTAAAAGTGAAATGTTTACAACAATCTAAAAGAATGGACCTCTGCACTGATTCTCAGACTAAATGAATGTCAAGAGCTGAAGATAGATGAAACAAAACAAAAATATGGGCAACTCTAGTGAATCCCCAAAATTTATAAAAGGCACCGTAGCTGGTTGGAATGTAAGATGAAAAACTGATTGTCAGGAACATGTGCATTTACACATTCGTCGCTAACCCATGCTGGCCCATGGCACATTTCATTTCTATACCAGTATTAAGAAACACAGTAAATATTAGCCACAATTACTAATGGAAACATGTAAATAAATGATAACTATCGATATAAACACTTGACTTTTTTGGCATGTAGGCTACACCCAAGACTCTACGTCCTTGCCAATGAATTGTATAACACGGCTCAAGTGAAAGCCTTTGGCTTTGTGTGTACACAGTAATAAGAATAAAGACGATTATTCATTATTACGTACAATATTTCGAGATAAACAACTGTAACAATCACTTCCACGAGAAATCCTAATAAAAAGAGATCTTCTTGTCACTGGACATCAAGATAAACTATTCATTCAAGATAATCTGGAGGCAAGTGAAACGTCTTCAAAGAAAAATTCCCAACTAGGCACAATGATTTTGTTTACCAAATCTTCTGGCATGAATTCCTGTAGTTTCCTATAGTTCTAAGTTGTCTAACCCTCGCGCACGTCTCAAGGAATGCTGCGCAGGAAGCATCAGAGCATTGGCATGTGACGTCATGAGTATCATGGCGACATATAAACAATCCAACCTTTCTGTGAACGTCGGGATTTAATGTCGTAATATTTCGCAAATCTATTTAATAATTATTATATAATAACAATAGCGTGATCCAGAAAATTATTTTGTTTTGTCAACATATTATGTTGTTAAAGGACTTGCACTCCTTTCGGCCCTTTAATTTGCTAAACTACAGTTGCACTTTCATTGATATTAAGAAATACTGTTAAAATTCAGAGTTACTCCCTCAAAACCTTTTATTTTAGTGTGAAATTCAGCGCTGATTCCAAATGAAATATTTCTTGAAGAGAATTTCAGGCATGAATAATGTATTGAACGAGAGAAAAATAGTCCTACATGTACAGTGGTCACCGCCTAACAGCACGCCGGCTACCAGCACGATCCGTCTAACAGCACGCTTTTTAAAAAAAACAACATAATTTTTTCTATATAAAAGGTCCCCTCTAACAACACGCTTGTTTAAAGTACCATTCGCCTAAGAGCACGCTTTTTTCATTATCAGAGAGATGAAATTTTTTTACAAACGAAGTGTATTACATGTACTTGACCACCAGACAGACAGGCGCTGTTTGCACTGGACAGATGGCGGCGGCGCTGCTTTGATCAATTGCGTTTTGGTAGATCAAGCTGGCATGTGAAGGTGGGGTTGGAGTCAACAGAGGGTATGGGACCGCCCTAATCTCTCGCCAGACAGACACGTGCTCTTTACAATGGACACATGGCGGCGGCGCTGCTTTGGTCAGTTGCGTATGCAGATCAAACTGACTGTGTGGGTGGGGGGGCGGGAACAACAGAAGGTTTGTGACCGCCCTAATCAGTTGCAAAGGTTTGAGTGGGCGGATAGCAGAGGACAGAGAAAACATTCGTCGCACTTGATTGGTTTATGCATCTGATCGGCTTTTGCATTCGATTGGTCGGATTCTTTCCAATTTTGTCATGATTAGGCCTTAATTTACCGCAAGGCATAAGGCCTCAGTCTACACTGATGAGTTTATGGACACTTACGACTGAGTAACATTTCATTTCACATTTTCACTTTCTAAGCATTGAAGCAAAGCAAAACTTGTCATGGCATCCCGTGGAAAATCTATCGAGCTGAAAACAAAATTAGATGTTCTTGCAGAAATTGAGAAAGAAGAGAAGATTGGAAAGGTGAACTTCGTTTCCATTGGAAAAAAGCTTAACCTGGACCGCAGCACAGTCTCCAGAGTCGCTAAAAACCGAGAACATCTAAAACAACAAGCAACATCAAGATCGCTGACACTCAAAAGAAAACGCCCTTTTAAAGAAGATGTGGATGAAGCTTTGTTTTTGTGGATGAAACAGAAGTTGGATCAAAATGCCAGACTCAATTTGCCTATTTTGAAGACCAAAGCAACGGAATTAGCTACGGAGTTAGGGCATGATTTTGAGCCTTCTGATGGATGGGTGAACAGATTTAAATTTCGCCATGGACTAAAATTCAAAAAAGAGCATGGAGAGCAGCAAGCGACAGACACGGCGGCATCAGAAGAATTTCGATCCCTCATTCTTCCTGCTATCTTGCAACAATACAGTGAGAACGACATTTTCAACGCAGATGAAACTGGGATCTATTTCCGAGGTTTGCCAGACCGAGGTTACACATTTAAAGATGAAACCTTGCAAGGCGGAAGAAAAGGCCAAAGAACGAGTCACTGTGCTGGTGTGTGCAAACATGTCTGGAATAGAGAAAGAAAAGCTAATGGTGATAGGGAAATCAAAACAGCCACGGCATTTTCCACGAGACCTAAACACCTTGCCTGTCACCTACAGAAACTCATCAAATGCTTGGATGACATGAACTATTTTCCGAGACCACCTAGACAACTGGAACCTGCGCCTTAAGATTGCAAAGCGCAACATTTTGCTGCTTCTAGACAATTGTTCTGCCCATCCATCAGACATGTCCTACAGCAACATTGAGATTAAATTCCTGCCCCCCAACACCATATCTGTTCTACAGCCAATGGACATGGGCATCATCAGAAATTTGAAAGGCCATTACAGAACTCTGATCAACAGACGCATTATCACGGAACTTGACAGAGATGAAACCAAAAAAGTTGTTCATCTTTCCAAGTCAGTCTCTCTTCTTGACGCCATCTACATGCTTCACGGTGCTTGGGGGAAGGTGACTCGGCAAACCATTGCCAATTGTTATGGAAAAGCTGGTTTTGGTGAAACACCTGCGGCAGACATCGAACCATTGCCTCTTCCCGAAAGTTTGACAGAGGAGGAGTTTGATGCCATGATAGACCAGGACCAAGATCTTGAAGTTTGTGACTCTCTAACGGACACAGAACTGATTCAGTGTGTCAAGAAACAAAAAGTGATGGAGGAAGAGGAAGAGGATGAAACTGATGAACCAGTTCAAGAACCATCAGTTACAGAACTTTCATCGGCCGTCAGAGCTGTAAGAACATTCCTGCAGATGAAGGGAAAGAGTTCAATGCTTCACCAATTTGAAGACATTGAAAAAGAAGTTACACACCATGCCCTGAACAAACAAAAACAGACAACCATCACTTCTTTTTTTTCCAAAGCAAATTAAGAGTTGTAACATAAATTATAATTTTTGGGTTGAAATAAAACGTGAAGTAAAGTGCTAAAGGAGGGATAGTACCTTTTGGTGGGGGGCGTAGCCTGAAACCAACTGGTTCCCACTATGCACACATAAAAAAAAAAAAAAAAAATTAAAAAAAAATAATTTAAAAATCACAAAAAAGAAAAAAAACATTCTAAAATATACATTTCAATAAATAGGGGCAAGTCACGTTCCTCAGTTTCTCAAACAGGGGACGTAAGCATGTTAATTACACAGTGCACATGCATGGTTCCCTCCCCTATTCGCCTACCAGCATGCTGAACACTGTCTCCCGGGTGCCGTGCTGTTAGGCGGTGACCACTGTATTACTTTATTAGGGAAAGACTGTAATAATATATTTTTTTTAGTGCAAGACGTTTTTTCAATTAAGATGGTATGAAAGTTATTACCATGAAGGGGCTCATTGAGCCCCGGGACTTTTTCTCAGGTTATGTCCATGAACCCGGGTTGGGGACATATTTTCAAATATTAAAGAATTTTTATTTTTTTTAAAGAAAATCAAATTTTTGGTAATTTTTTTTTTAAAATTCAAGTTAATTTTTAGTTGAAGTTGAAATTTTGCATCGCCAAAACGAATTAAGAGAGAAAGCTTACCTAAAATGTAATAATAACAAAGGTGAAATGAGTAGAACATCAATCAGTTTAAATCCAATACAGTTAGCCAGCTACTTGGTAATGTACGTTCAATACATAACCTGTTGCTAAGGGACCGTAGACTAATTACAATGCCGAATAAAGAAACTACTGAGTTGTGCCCACAGCTCATCTCTAGCTCACTGGGTAAAACACTACGGTCCGTTAACAACATCATCAGGATAATGTATAGTGCTATCGACACGTACAGAAATGGACAGTGAATCGCACAGAGCCCATGGCCGACACATTTGCGGTTTTTACAACTGAGTAGAAAAAAAATCGGAAGTTGCAATCCGACAAGGGCGAGGTTACGGGCAGAACCTGTGTCAAATAGTGGGGCCCAGTGAGTTAACTAGAATTGTTTAGTAATACATGTAATATGATAAATGGAGTTTATAAAACAGAGAAGAATGCAAAGGCAACAATTCCAACATTTACAGCTACGTGTCAAGATTCAGAACGCACCGGGAATTTTGTTCTGTCTGTCTGTCTGTCTGTCTGGTCTGGTCTGGTCTGGTCTGTCTGTCTGGTCTGTCCGCCGCGTTTTCAATTTTGGAATCTGTCTCCAGCAAAGGATATGGTCAAGTGATCAAGACAGCATAATTTGCTATGGATCGGCTGAGATCCACTTCTGATGATCAAGTGATCAAGACAGCATAATTTGCTATGCATCAGCTGAGATCCACTTTTGATGATCAAGAGATCAAGACAGCACATTTGCTATGCATCAGCTGAGATCCACTTTTGATGATCAAGAGAAAGTGCGTTTTAAGTGAAAAAAAAAGTCCAGAAAGAAAAGTTCATGCAACTGATCTACACTGCATATCATTTCAGAGATTTACAAGGCAGCTGACTTCAGTTGTCTGTCAAAATATCTGATATTCCCATCATAAACACAAATTTTGTATTCAGATTTGTCCCCCAACTAATACAGACACAATCTTTCATTTTCTCCAACTACACAGTTTTCAGACAATTTTCTCCGGCTGACATACCACATACTGATACATGTACACGCAATAACCAGACGATATGGACATAACAAAGACAAAGAAGAATCACAGAGGAAATACTGGAAGTCGAAGCGCACGCAGAGGGAAAAAACAGAACAGTAACAAGAGAAAGATGAAAATGGGAGAAAATGATAAGGAGAGTCAAATGTAATAAGAATGCCCTTGTGCTAAATGACACTGACAACAGGAGAAATAAAACTGTGACGCAAAGTGTTTTTTAATTTAATCCATCTTTTTAATGGCATATCTGGCAAATAAAATTCCATATCATTCAAAGTACATGTAGTTAATCTCTGTCTATCTCTGATCCAGGACAGAAATAAAATAATTAAATCTCTCTTAAATTTTTGGTTACATGTATAAAACTATATGCAAAAACATGAAATTTTGATAAAATTTCATTGGCAGCTCAAAAAATTGTTTCCCCCTGCTAAATCAAATGCGATGTGATAAAAGAATTCTGAATGTCCTCATGGAATGCCCGGCTTCCCCTGCAACCAAACAACAAATTTTTTGTTGCCAGTTTTCTTACATTCAAACATTTTCCACAGGAGGACAAAAAAAAAAAAAATCATTTTCTCAATGTCACAGTTATAATCAGCAAAATAAATTGTCAGTAAATAATACATGTACAATATGGCAAAATGTGCATGATAAAATTACTGTCAAATGTAAATGGATGAAATGAATCTCAACTGACTGTATCAGTAATTTCAATGACATATGTGGAGCAGCCTGGCAAAATGAGGCACTACCCGATTCAATAAAATCGCTAAAAGGCATCATAGGGTCAATTTGATTGATTTTGAGTTTTCAGTATTTTTGAAAAGTTTAACCTCTTTACTATTCCTTTTCCAAATGATAATCCTGTTTGGGAAGGGTAAAAGACTTTGAATCGAGTCGCCATCAATAATTTTGAGAAAAAGCTGAAACTTTCAAAGCGTTTTTCTCAAAACTGTGGTTCTGTCACTTCCTGTCTTTGATAGGCCATATCTTCTCTGCTAATTAAATTACAGCAATATATCTTTTTTTACCAAATGAAAAGGCTTTGAATAACCTATCTGGTGAAAACAATATCTTCATACCACCAAAATGCATGAAGTGCCTCATTTTGTCGGGCAGCATAACATTTCTTAATTTCAATTCTGGAAAAAACAAGAGGACAAAAAAAAAAGAAAAGAACACTAAAGAATTTTGAAGAACTATTTAAGTTTCAAACGCCCAAGAAACTGAAAAGATTTCTAAAAATTTTCCCTGAAAGAAAGAAAACAGCAAATCTTCCATATATTTATATATACAGTAGTCTCCGTCTAAGAACTCGCCGCCTTAGAACCCGCTGTTGCCGCGAAACCGAATTTTTTCACTATAATTTACATGTGTAAGAACCCGCTCTGAAATGAAAAATCCGCCTAGGAACCCGGCATTTGACCGTGAGACAAGCACACTTTTACCTAAAATTTCCATATTAAACACAAAAATTAATTCTCTTTCAAGTTGACGGAATAGAACAAAGCCACACAGTACAGTGAAAGAGAACAGGTGGAAGGAAGGTGGGGGAGGCGAACCGCACAAAGGATGGAGCCCAGTTACGTCTTTCGTGTGCAAGCAGGCCACTCCTAGACTAAATTAGCATATCATTACCTAACATCTATTGTTGTCTGACTCGAGGGGCAGAATTTTATACGTAATTGACCACGCGCTCGGTTTGCATGGCACATGTACATGTACTGAGGGCTGTATGTGGTTATTACACATGGTATCACTGGGCCTCGTGTTGTATCCGCCTAAGAACACGCTTTTTCTGTCTCCCGTTGACCGGGTTCTTAGGCAGAGACTACTGTATATATATATATATAACAATATATACAGGCAAAACAAAACTTCAACTGCACATAAATCTTCATATTTTATACATATCTATGAAACATTATATTATTATATAGCAAATGTGATCACTGAAAGAATTTCACTGACTCAGTCTCCAGTACACAATGCATGCACCATTTCAATTGAAAGACATTACAAAATATACAAGTCTGTGCATATAATTTTCATGATTACATCAAGGCAGCATGAATATTCAATGAGTGCATTCCACATGCCTTTGTTACACAACTGCAGACCTGCCAACCACATGACCACTTCAGTCAGGGACACCTACTGGGGTACATAATAATATTCATGACTTGTAAAGGCAAACTCAAAGTCTCAATTATGAGTTCCACAGAAATGAGAACAGACATACGACAAACACTGTAATACATTTCACAAATCACATAATGTACTCTCTGCAGCGTCACCGATCCTTGAGATTTTGGCATTTTTTTTTTTTTAAGATCTTGGGATTTTTCGTGCTTTCGTGTATTTCTAATTATTTCACTGCAGTTTGCAGAAAAAAGTAACAAAACCGGCCATCCTCTCCCAATGCAATTTGCAACTCAAAAGGTACAGAAATCCTAATGGTCGAAGGGGCAGTTTGAGTCTGCTTGTTTTTGAAGATATTTTGTGTCATCCACACGCTAATTACTGCCGTTGTTTAGTTTAAATTCAAAGTATTGCGAAATTGTTAATTTTAAATATATTTTTTGTGTTGAAAATAAATCTTGGGATTCTGTACCTCATCTTGGTATTTTTTAAACGGGTTTCTTGGGATTTTTGAAAATCCCCACCGGCAACACTGACTCTCTGCATATTAAGTTTAATGTGTAAAATATCTGAGATCCTTGCGTTTTGTGGGGGTCTCAGCTTAAAGCTGTTGGCCCCCATTTGTAAAATGTCGTCACTGTTTTACACTTTACTGGACTGGCCGTAATCCTCGAATCCGGCGCTAATTTCTTTTTTTTTTTTGTAAAAAACAAAACAAACCCAGAAACTCATCCTTCCAAACAAGGGTCTGCAATTGTAGGAAAAATTAGAGTATTACATATTTTCAATTCAACAATTTAACTCAACATCTAACATGATATAAATATTGTTAACCTCTTCAACATTAATAAAAAGCAGAAATCATGTGCTGACAAGCCCCCTTTGATTCCAGCTTTATAAACTCAGCAGAATTATCTCCCCTGGAAGACATTTGATCAAGATTGTGTGTGACAACATCAAGACATTTAATGTGTTTTCACAGCCTTTATCACCTTAAAATATAGTATGTAAATTTAGGAAAATTAGAAAACAAAAATTTTTTACTGAAATACCCCTAGACATTTATAATTATTTACCACCTTAGAAACTGAATGGTGAAACTTTGATTTTCCACTGATTCACAGACTGGAAATGACTGAAGTTTTCATCATGATCTGCATTTCAAGGAATTTGTACCATCACAGCTGAAAGGATTTTGTCAGAAATTGAGTATACTTTTGGTTCAAGAACAGGTATGAAAATACAACATTTAAAGGCACAGTTTCAATACAATCATATCAAAAAAATACTTTTTTGTAATAAAAATATAGTGTAATTACATTACAATACAATAAACGGTTGGAATACAAAAGGCCACCATGAATCATATCTGGATTACAGACAGGTTATACTTGTCATGCAGTTCTATGGGAAAAAGGAATAGTTTTCTTGCAAAGGCAGGAAAGAACTTGGTTACCCAATCAATTCAAAGAAACAGAATCAGTGACTGAAAAAAAAAGGTCATTTTCAGATTATCTGATGTAGATCTGACTCACTTAATGTGTGCGAAGTATGCCGGGAAAATTCTATGTCAGATGAAGGTTAAGAAAACTGTGGCAACCATTCTGAACAGGAGAAAAACTGGTGTACCGTTAGGCCAAGTAACACTCTGAGACAGGAATGTAACATCTGCGCTTACAGATATACAGCTTCTTTCTCTAGGGGGGGGAACAAAGCAGACGATGGAAATTTTTAAAAATTTACATTACGAACTGTTTGACAGGAAAGATGTGACCTCCATTACATTTCATGCTCATAGTAAAAGTATGTCTTATGCAAAAATCTAAACCTCAAAATTTTGAATTAACAAGCAAGTATATATACTGAGATTAAATAACAAAATTATACCTGTTCTATCCTCAGAGGTTGAAATTTTTTTTCAATAAAACCACTCATTTTTATGAATTCAGTTACCCATTTTGTCTCTATTTTTCTCTCTCCATCTGATACAGATTTGCTAAAATTTCTGAATTTTCTGGAAATGGAAACTCTGTCAATCAATATAAAAATACCATGGGCCTATATAGCTACGTAGGTTACAATGATATATTTTAATTTACACAAATAACATTTGTTGTCTTTGAGCACCTTGGCAGTGAAGATAAAACACCCATCAAAAATAGTTATGACATTGTTGACTTAAGTGAATTAAATTTATTTACATTTATGTTCTTTCTCTTTCTCCTTGTATTAAAACTCAAATATATGAACACATAAAATACTTGACAGAGTTCAGGAAATTCAATTCAAACAGTGTAAACAGTTAAGGAAAAAGATAATTGTACACCTTGGAGTAGGTAAATAAAACCAACAAAAACAAATATTCTCAAAATATTCTCATTTAGGAAAAAAAAAAAAAATTGAAACTGTCTGTGTGACACACCCTGTTGTGCAACTGCTTAGCAATCAATACATTTTGAGGATGGAAGGTGTATTCCTCAACACTGTTGGGGGGAAATGTTACTTTTATTGATTAATACATCGTTGTATATTACCCTACAGTAAACATATGCCGTATTCGTTGCACTGATAAACCCCATGCAAAACTTCCACAGCTGGAGGTGCCAAATGTCTTGCTTCATAAAGTAGTCTATTCTATAAAAATTGGAAGAAGCTCCTATGTTGTAAGGGGACATGATCTTGTTTTCCAAAGCATGTATCATCAGATAGACACAAAAGCAAAACCATATATCATATTCAAACAGTTCATCAGCTTACAGAATACCACCCCCCAATTGCAGGAAGACAACAAACTTTCTCTGAATGAAACTGAGATAATACATATATGTATATAATACAACAGTTTAGTGCTCATGTCAAATACCTATTCTACGCAATACTTTTTAACATCAATTAGACAGTGGCAAAATCCTTTCTTGCTCTTGACATGTTTCAAACATTCTTCTGCAAAGTCCTTAATACTAAAGACAGACTGGGAATGTGCTTAGAACATAATGAGATTGCTTTGGTCATTGTGAAACCCAGATGAAAATGACATTTAATCTCAATGTAAAGGGAACTGACATATCATCAGTGTAATTCTCTAACCGTCAAACTTCACTTTCTGTGGACCAATTTTTCTTGTTCCAAAATGAATTTACAACATGTATTACATGTCCTAACAAAGAATTGGACCACTGCGGCCAAGAGAAATCACTTTAAATTAACATTTATCTAAGCGAATACTCAATGACCCAATTCCATCCAGTGAAGGAAATAAATACAGTATTTTTGCTCTCCTGTAACATTTTGTAAAAAGCACTTAGATGGTTAGAGAATTACATTGGCGATATGTGAATGTTAATCAAAATTGATGTGAATATTTAATAGTTTTGAAAACAACAGTAAGTATATATCAAAAACCTGGAAATCCAACAAAAAATAGTCTATTAAGATGTGCATGCCAATCATGCCATGTGTCTCTGAATTTTTATTTCCATATCAAGGGCTGTGTGGTAAACTATCATAATTCAGTTCTCACAAAACTTTCAGGAGAAATAAAAAAAACTGATTAACTTTTTTATCAGACCTAATAATTACCATCTTTTAAAACAACATTTGACCTATGGTTTTCGGAATCAAACCCACAACTTATAGCACAACCAGTAGGCTGTTAAGGGGAGGCTACAAGCATGCCAAATATCTCAAATTTTTTAAAAAGTCAAGTTACGATAGATTTCCATGCGGCCTTAGATATGGCAATAGAAATTCTCTGTTGACAGTTGTAAGGCAGAAACACAGACTTGTCACAAGTTACTTCTTTGGTAGCTTGAGGGAATGTGGGAAGGACAGATATAAATATACACCTGGAAAAACAGCCCAAATGGTATCATGCAAATAAATACAGGAGATGGAAACAAAGAAAAACAGTGATATATTTAATAAACAATAACTAAAGGCCGACACACTAGACATGTTTGAAGGTTTCTTTCAGCAATCAGATCTCAAATTCTCGAACTTGTCCACCCTTAGCTTAATCTGACAGTGACCGATTCGGGACAATAAATGGCCATTGAGAAATAAATATTGTCAAGATGTAAGTGTTTTGAGACTTGAGCGCTTATTTATTATATGAACAGAGAAAGTTCAACAATATATCAATTCTATTGTTTTTGGCAGCTGAAACTTTAAATCAGCTGCATTTGAGTTAAGTTCTCTCAGAAGCTCCTTGCAAAATCCAACAGTACATGTGAATAACATTTTTCTAGATTCACTCTTTTGTAATCCCTTTCTCTCTCTTTCACTCTGCATCCCCCACTGCCTGCCCACACTGTCACAGATGATAATATTCAAGCCATTACTGTGCCTTCACTATACAGGTAAAAAATATCTTCATAAAACTGTAAGTAACTAAAGCCCCTAAGTCCATAAAAACTATAAACAACATTTTCAACCTCCTTGGACTGATAAGAGAAATAGCAGCTGCTTATAATGTTTCTAATGTTAAACTTGTTTCTTGAAATTTGGTATCCTTTGTGAAGTATCCCATCACCAGCACAGTTCAGATGACCTTTTCTATTGATGCTGGAACCTTCATTGGAATCCCACCAGTTTTCCCTGGCCTGACAGTTTTTGACCTGAATCTCACTTTGATAACATGTATCTTTAGAGTCTAGTGATTTTTTTCCTTGAAAGGTGGTGAGACGTTTGCGCTGACACACTCCATGCACAGCTCAAATCTACTTGTGTTGCAGTATTGGCAACAGGCCATTTACACAATGATGAGATTTCAAAACAGATCCAATACTGGGAGGATTACTGAGTGTACGGGCACATCCACAGGTGTATGGTGCAAGAGGTATGCGTGAAATTATCCACCTGACCCCAACACTTGCAGCGGTAACGATAACGTGAAAACGTGCTGTCCGGCGTCGTCTCCAGTGAGCTGACAGTGGCTCCTCTGAATGTGCAATATGCAAATGTCACAAAGTATTTCTGAAATTACAGACAAAAGAAATGCACATTGGCAATGAATAAAAATCTCAACCAGACATCATATAGTAGACTACAAACATTCTGAAATATCTGTTCCAACCAGCAGAAACCATATATCTTTCTGGGAACAACTTTTGAGAATTTTACCGATGCAATAAAATTAAAACGGAACTATTTAATTCTGTTTGTGAAATCTAAAAGCTCCGAATACCAAACATGAATAGAGTACCAAACAGATTGGTGAAAGGCACAAAGTGGCCGTTATTGTGCAAACGTGCCATAAAACCCAAACTCAAACTCGAACTCTGCAAATATTTCAAACTGTCCTGTAACTCTCGTTTGTTGCTCTTTTCTTGTGTTGCTTTTGACTCTCCAAAGTTCTGAATTAAAAATGAACTATATGACAAACTGCACGTTGCAGTGAGCAAAAATGTGCTGCCTATTTTTATATTTTTGCTCAACAGCAGAAGATTAAGTACTTAAAAATTCAGTGGAAAAAAGACCTCGCGATGAAAGGGTCTTTTGACCATGATACACGTTTAGCATACATCCAACCAAAATAAAATTTGTCTATTCATTCTGCCCAAAGCAAAGAACTTAAAATGCTTCATCATGCAGGTTGTTAATATAAAAAATTAGGCGGCCAAGGGAACCGCCACAGTTTGCCAGCTGTGCTGAGTCCATAGCAAAGGTTCATAGCCAACTCTCATATGTAAATTCAAAGTTTTCCCCAAGGTTTTTCAGGATTTATTTTTCAGTATTAAAGGTTAAAAAATAGGTGGCCATGATATCAAAATAAAATAAATAAATTGCTATAATATGCCATTGTCCAAAATTGTCCAGAGTCTGTTAGGTCATTTGCTTTTCTGGTTTGGTGGAATTTCTTTCACTTTTCATTTCTTTATTTTTTTTGGTGGCTTTTTTGCTTGTTCAAATTAAAAAAAAAATTTTGTTCTTCAACGTTTTCCAAAGTTTCCAAGGTCCACTTTGAATGCTACAAATCCAAGATTTCATTGCTGACCTACCTGTATGTCTGTTTCTGATGGCTGGAATGTTGTGTCAGTTGTCAGTGTTGCATGAGCTGGAGCACTGGAGGAGACTGAATGATTCACACACAGAGAGAAGTCGGCCACGCCCGCGGGACCCTGCAGAAGGAACACAGGCAATGTCAAATGTTTGAAATATAATGTCATGCAAGTTTGATATGCATGGAATCTCAGTAAATATATTCTACTTGTGAGCTCCAAACCACAGTGTAAAAAGTTCTGTCTAGATCTACACACATTACATTTTGACAAATCTAAAGATAAACCAATTTCAAATGGAACATTAAATTTTATTTGTGCAATCTTAATTGATCAACGTCTCAGGATAAAGCTTCAATAAAATACATAAAGAAAAAAAACTGTGAAAGGCACAATGTGGCCACTATCATACTGACTCGCTATTAAACCCAAACTCAAATTCAAACTGCATAAATCAAGCTTTCATATGATGTAAGTTTGACCACAGTAAGTTTTATGGCTGTCTCAGTCTATAATCTTGCAGGGCAATGAGATACACAAAAGCTGACCTTTTGTCCTGGTGTCAAACTGATGTTTGCAATTTCTGACTCCAGCTTGACTTCCATGGACTGGACAAAGTAAGACAGGTTGGACTGCTGAGATGACAACTGTTCCACTTCATCCTTTAGAGGCTGGCAGAGAGGAAAACAAGTACACGGAATGTCATCATTTGCCATACAATTCAAATGAACCAGTGTCATTATTTGGCATACAATTCAAATGAACCAGTGTCATTATTTGGCATACAATTCAAATGAACCAGTGTCATTATTTGGCATACAATTCAAATGAACCAGTGTCATTATTTGGCATACAATTCAAATGAACCAGTGTCATTATTTGGCATACAATTCAAATGAACCAGTGTCATTATTTGGCATACAATTCAAATGAACCAGTGTCCTTATTTGGCATACAATTCAAATGAATCCGTGTCATTATTTGGCATACAATTCAAATGACTCCGTGTCATTATTTGGCACACAATTCAAACAAAACAGTTGATATAAAAATTAGACATTGTCATTGTTTTGTTTACGAATGAAATTAACAGCTCCTTCATCAAATGAAAATGACCCATATTGAAGTTACTGCATTTTGAATGAAATTCCCACAAATTATAGACTGGCTACAAGTGTTAGCAACCCAAGTGGGTGTGACTGCCCAGGGAGGCAACTTGGTTGGGACTAAATGTGTATTTCCTACTGCTATGACTGGATTCATACAAAAACTGCCCCTTCCTGTTGCCTTCCGCACTGTGCACAAGCTGTTCCTGATGAAATCTCCATCAAACCAATTTTTCCCTCCTCTTACATTCCATTCCAGACTGATTGTCCTTGGTAAGGATTATGTGGGTTATTCCCCTGTATGACCAATATCCACCTAGAATCACTATGTCACAATTAAGTATCAACAAAACTTTAGGATGAAACGTATTACACCAATGCTCTACTAACCTCAACATGAGCAGTAAAATTCTTCTGCTGAGTCATAAGGACATCTCTGAGTCGGGCATTCTGGAGACAAAACCACACAGATAGTAACTGATATGTATTTACACCAACACTTATGTCCCTGTTTCAACAAACTTTATAACAGTGAATGACTGACCAGTTTATAACCATTGCATCCACGAGGCTTTCAGAATGATGTTCTGTGTTGTGTTTGCATTGAATATGACGTGCACTCAAATACAAAAGCCTGACAAAATTCTGCCGCAAAATATTTGCTTGCTTGCAATTATATGTTTTGTGAACACTTAACTTTTTCTTAATGTGTAACTTGGCAACAAAATGCTGTGCCCTTTGTGTCAGTACTTTGAGAGAGATGGTTGACCGCTGTTGTATAGTCAGATGTTCACCAAGTGTGAAGGACAATACTAACCAACAACAACAAAAAAAAGAAAAGAAAAAAAAGGGGGGGGGGGGGGGAGATGACTCAAATTTCCATCTTTTAATAGCCAATGAACACATGGGGAATCCAGGTGATGATCACTACTGTTATTTTCAGATTGCAATGGCTTGTTCGGTCAAACTGACTTAAGTGAGGGGAATTATACATAACATCAATCTAATTCCTTTCTGTAATTGCAATAAGGCAATTGTTGCTTCATACCTCTTCTTTCAAGAGAGCTATTTCCTCTTTCAGTGGTGCCAGAGCTCCATCTAGATCTATCTCTGGTGTCACCTGTGAGACTGCTGACTGCAATGCAGGTGTCTGGTCATTGTCGTCAGGCCCTGAGAACAATTGTTTCATCAAATTTCAAACACTGCAACTCGTCACACAATATTTTATACATGATAACATCTTGCGCAAACACAAACCAGGATATAAAAATGTCATGACATGCGACAATATGCAGTTTCTTAAAAAATATTTATATCCAGTTTTTTGTTTTGTGTTTCTAATTTATGATCACAGATAAAACTCAACAACCACCCACTATTGAACTGTCTGCTGATAACCCTATTACAACCTTTAGCCAATTATATCAGCCACGTTTTCAATGCCACCCTTCAAGAGTCAGTGGAATCAGCTTTCCAGAAGTATGCAGTTTATCAGGATTTCCAGATCAATGCAGGGTCTGAATACCAGATAAACCACCATGCAGCTTAAAACCATTGGCAGAGCACAACAATTTCTCCCTAGCAGCATGAGGGTTAACACTTAGGCATACTATGATGAATACACGAGTAAACTAACAACATTGTTCATGGCACAGCTGGCCCACACTGACTTGACAAAATTTTCTATATATTCTGTGGAAAGTTAAGTTTGTGGAACTTACGAGAGATCAGTACGTAAATGCTGAGACTCAGTGCTGCCACCGAGATGAGGAAGATGACGATGAGTGCAAGGATAAGCCCACAGCTACAGCTTCTGGCCTGGATTTTGGTTGGGGGTTTCTCGCTGACCACAGGATTGCTATTGTTCAGAGGCATGTAGGTGTGAGGCAAGGTGCCATTATGGGTGGCCTGTGCTGGATGTGACACCGTTCTGTAGAAAACAATGATAAAATTTGTACAAAATATTCATCAATAAAATGTAAAACCAAATCTTTTAGGTCTGAAACCTTCTGGGAGTTTGGTGGATGTAAATATTAATTATAAATTATAGTGATATCTTCAATTGTAGTAAATTCACAACAGATAAAGGTGAGGAAAGATCGTTTTGGGGGGGGGGGGGGGGGGGGGGGGATAAGGATTGAAAAATGATGACTGTTGCTGGCAATTACAAGTTGTATACTATAGTAAGTAAGTGTATAAATGCTGCAGGCAGCAGGGAGCGGAGACAGTGAATGACCGTGCATTTTGTCTGTTTGTTTGTTTTTAATGTTTTCAAAGATTGTTTACATGATCTGTGTATTTTGAATTGGCTGCCAGGCCTACAATAAACTGAACTTGACCTTGAACTTGTAATCTAATGAAGAACCACACATTATGAATACAATAATTCTTAGGGGATATGAAAAGTGTATAACACATTCAGCTTTGTCACACCAGCCCAGTGACCAACAGTGACTTGGGCTTTTTAGCTCTGAAATTTCACTTTCTTTCATCCTACCAGGTGTTTCAAGTCAAAGTTCCTTGTAATCACAAGACATGTCATCCTGTACATGAATAATACACTAAGGGATATGACTTTATTAGTCTTTCTGAACTTTGATCGATGCTGACTGTTGTCAAATAACAATAAATTACTAAATTCTTTCATTTGTGGGGCAATGCTACAGAATCCATAAAACGTCACGGCCCTTCACGTTGAAAATTCGGGCAAAATCTGGTTGGGACAGAAATTTACTACTTTGTTATTAGAAAAAAGTATCAGACAAAATAATTTAAATTGGCAAAAATCAATCAACTTTTGTCTGAATTGTATCCATCATTTTGACAGATTTTCTTAACTTTGGCAGGTGCAACACTCATAACTGATTCTGTGCTGTCACCTCACTTGTAAGAAAATGTCAATAATATCTTAACTCACTGACTACTTTTATTCCCGTAGCGTAGAAACTTGCAAAATCATAAATAGGACCAACGGGAAGCGAGCTAGGTTAATTTTAAGACAATCATCGATCATGGCAATAATGATGGTACCAGCGTTTCCTAACTCATTTGACAAATTTAGGGCTAAACGTGATTAGATAACCAAAGTTTCTTAAAACATTTGGGTACTGATTATATTATTATTTTGCATACCATTCTCCAAGTTTCATATATCTATCTTAATTAAACAAAGGTGCAGTGATTTTTTGAAAACGCCCTTGAAATGGCTGGTCCACAGAGGATGATGCAAAGAAAAACGGCTGATACTCAGTGAGTTGATGCATAAGCAAAGGTTTATTATTGTAACAGGTGTTGTAAAGAGAAGTAAAACATGTAGGAACAAAATTGTCTTTTAGCACCAACTTACTCTGCCATAGAAATGTTCAGGGAATTGTCATAGTCTTCACTATCAGAGTTTGTGACACCTGAGATAATGACTGGGGGTAGAGGACGCAGTCCATTGCGGACTGGTGGGCTAGTGCTGCTGGGAGCAAATTTATCAGTGCTGCCTCTGAAATATACAATGCAAAACATCAGAATTTCTCTGATCCTATGCGATACTGTGCTAAAGCGCCAAGGAACTAGTATCAATTAAAACTATGTAGTGTGAGAATGTGAAAATGACTTCAGGCCTTATCCTCATGACAGACAACCAATCACTCAAAATAGTAAGGACACCCACATGACACAATGAAAGAAGTAAATAAAAATTCGGCAACATATTCAGCCGAAAAACTCTGCCACTTAAAGAACCCCTTCATGCACAATTAACATATAAAGGTTTACAGTATACATGAATTTGTTTCAGAATCTTCCCTTATGTTTGAGATAAATCAAGATAAGTGTTATCTCCGGCACAGCGTCATGGTATTATAATTATACAGGATGTCCTGTTAAAATCCCAAGGCAAGCAATGAGGAGGTTATTTGTGGACACTGAAAATGATGATATTCTCTCCCACCGAACCATTCTCAAAATAATTTTTTTCCAAGAAAGCAGATCTATCTGATAACACAACAATTTTGTAGACATCTGTAATTTGTAATCCCCATCATGGCTATATCTCTGGGCATATTTCCTAAGTACTGTACACAAATTGAGAGATATGAAGATAACATCAGATACATTCAACCATGATAAAGTGGTTACCTACAGACCGAAAGAATATAACTACAACATATCTATCCTCATGTCATTCAAATCATCACAACATCTGTATTCTGCACTGTCAAAATTCAGTGGGGTCCTGACAATGTCAATACTCATAAAGTGAACAAGACAGAACATACAAAGTGGAACTATTCACATTTTGCTTCTAGATAAACACTTTTCTAAAAGAAACGCAAAACGTATCTAACTTAATCTTCAGTATCATCTTCAGCCAGCGACACAATTACCTGGCAACTTTCAATTATTTTCCAAAGACAGCACATACTGCCTATTTGTTAATTTTGTTCTACATGCAACACAGCAACAAAACCCAGCCATATTTTCTCCATAAATCATTGCAGAAGACTTGGAAAAAAGAAAAGATTTTCGCATTTTATGTACATGATTGGAATGTTCTCCCCTGGTACATGCCTGTTGTGATCCCTTGTTAAATCAATGGAATTTGATTTGCTATCACACACATACAAAACAACAAAATTTAGAATTGTTGTAGGTTATATAACCATTTCTGCTGCAGAATATGTCTTTATATACGCACACAACTGACTCTGAAATTTTTATTTTTTTATGATTTGAACTGGAAGTGGAATATTGAAAAAATGGTTAGTTTTGCTAATCAAATGACCCCTGACTAACCTCTGCTGCTGTTGCCGCTCTTGCTGGTGTGACCTTTGATACTGGTCAATGTCTTCATATTGCTGTTCATACTGAGTGGACAGCCGAGGATTGGACATGAAAGAGCCCGCAGAGGACATGGATGGTGACGCACTGAAACGGACACTGCCTGAGCCCCTGTCTGACTCACAGTCTCCAACACCTGCGACGGCCACAACATAATTTGGTCACCTTTGTCACACAGTATCAAATCTCAACATAATACTTCATCTACAAATACCCCATTAACATCTCTTTCTTTAAAACTAAACTCAATTTCCAGTATCTAAACACCTGTGAGTCTTCACACAATTCATTTTGCTTCTCTGCTGTTGTTTTTTTAATCATAATCATGTTTTTCTTGATAAAGGTTCATCACCAAAACATTGAGATTTTTTTGTCTCCCCTTTTACTTTGCAGTTCATTGTGTCATTTGGACATTATTTATGCTTTGCTACATACAACTTTTTCTTTTTGCCATTTTTTGTCACAGTTCATAAAGTAGCCTTAAAGCAAATGTGACCAGTGCCAAACAAAAGTTTTCACACACCCCAGACACCTTCATTAAACTTAAAAGTTTTTCCAGTTTCCTACAAATTAGCATTTAACTCATATTACAAACCACCACTCTAGCTCATTGCCTGAGAACTATTTTAATTTTTTCTTATTAAATTTCATTTCTAGTTTTTTTTTAACCTTGCCATTTGACAAAATTCATCATTCTCCTGAGAATATTTTTTGTTTACCTATGCACAGTTGTCATTCATCGTTTGAATATAAGAATGTCACATACTTACAGCATCGATGTTGAAAAAAAACAACAACTGAAACTGGGTGAAATAAAGAGTGTGAACCAATGATTTTCACAGATTCATGCAGTTTAACACAGAAGCGCATACTTCTGAGTTGTACTTGAAAAACATCCCAATTGGCCAATAAAACAGACAAAAAAAAGATGCTGAGCTCTGAGGAAACGTAACTCTATAAGTAAGTATGTGATGGGTTATTTTACCTGAATCAAATCTTTGAAATTGCTTTCCTTTTTTCTTCCAGCTACTTGTGTTTGATTCACTAGCAGTTGGAGAGGTTGGCACGTCTGTGTTGGAAAAACGGAAATCTGCTTCATGATAGGGTGGAGGGTCACTGGGAGTTAAGTAACCATCTGTAGCAAACTCTTGCATGGCTGCAATTTTCCTCTCTGTCTCGTCCTCTGAGCTTTGAGAGGGCAATCTCTTGTCTCCTGGATTGGGCATAGGATTCATCTCCACCTTCTCCATTTTGCGGAAAACACGTGTCGAGGGCTTTTTATGAGGAATAGGTGGAATGCCGTTGTTGTTCGTCTCCACCTGTGGACCTCCCATGTTGTTATCCATACCACTGACCTTGAAACTGCCGTTGGTGGATGCTGTGCCTTTCTCCGGGGATATTAGAGGAGTTGAACTACTGCCACACACAGTATCAGACCTCTTCTCTTTGCCAGTTCTACTATTACTGTAAAATAAACATTCAATAAAAAAAATATGAACTTTCTGAAGTAATCAACAAGCGCTGGTTAGTGTGGCTGTGACAATGGCCAGGTTTGTGACTGCTGGATCCATCTCAACCAACAATAGCTAAAATATAAACCTGTACATAAAATATTTTGTATAAATCAAAGACCACTCATGTGGCAGCTCTTCAACAGTAACTCTGTAATATTACTGATATACAATGATGCATGAAGATTGAGAAATATTATGTTCGCAACACAGTCCATTACTGAAGGACCAGAAAGTGCCAAAAACCACTAACTGTCGCATAAGTATCAGTCAGTTTATACTGGAATTTGTCTCCTTCACAATGAATTCTTGGTTGGTTAAAACCATTTCGGATAATCCCTAATGTGGTGATTTGCGTAATCTAGATCTAGATCTAGAGTCAAGATCTCTACGTCTGGACCTAGAACCTGGTTCAGGATGTAAGCCCACTAGATCTAGATCTAGATCTAGGCCTTTTCATTTTTGGATGCGCATGATGGTCCTGAAAAAACACAATTTCAACTTTTCCAGCAATCTATATATAATTTGATCTGTCCAGCTGACACAAACAAACACATTTTATAACTTCTAGGAGGCTGATAAGATAAGATAACAAAATCAAGCGACGGACTGAGAGTTCCGTAAGCATACTCTACTCGGCACACTGCATGACGTACTAGATCTAGACCTGCGATAGAATCCAATATACCAAACAAACGTTTTCAGGTCCTAACTGAATAATCCAAGTCGCTCCGAACGCTCGCAACGGATCTGACAAAGCAAAACAAGAAAAGAAGGAACTCCGTACCGAGAATGTATTGGCGAGAGAGACACTGCATTGTGCATTGTTTACTGTAAAAACATCACCTGTCATGAGTCATGGGAACTGCAGACGCAAAACAGTATCACCACCAACCACCGAGGATGGAGTGTGAATTTTGTAAACACCATTCAGAACTCCTCTGCGCGAGGAAACAAAATAAGTTGGGAGGCCCCATGAACTTTGTGGCACTAGGCAATAAATAACTCCTAATTAATTCACTAATTTTATCATTATGCGACAAACAAACATGAATTATCAAAACCGCAAAGACCTCTCCCCAAGACACACAATTATTCAGCAACCCTTCGTAGAGGATCAAACCAACGCTTAATTAAATCTCTCTATTTCGGTAATTTGTAACTCACACCCAAAGAGCTCAGCAAAATGTGAAGCTCTTTGCTCGCACCAAAATAGCCCCAAGTTGATGAGAGAAATGTTTAATCTTGCACGTTTATTCAAGTTTCCCGACCTATTATTCTCGTTTATATAAGGTACTAAAGGCATAAGTATAGGTCGGCATCCTAAACCAGTAACAAATAAAGTAAGTTTAACAAAAAAAAATTAGATCATTTTCTTTCTGTACCGTACTAGTTAATTTGCCTGTGCCACATTTCCGTATGTCTATATATATCCACAACGCTTCAGACACCGTCTGGGCACGTGGTCGATGTGTCTCCAACTTACATCGCCAAGAACAGAAAGAATGCAAAACATGCAATGAAAAGTGAAAATCTAATTTCCCGGAATCCCAGATTATACGATGTCACTTTCGTTCTCTGTGCGCTGATGCGCGCATCTGATTTCTTGCTAGTGATGACTACAAGTAGGCTACCGGTATCCAACATAGCACAGGCCACCAAGCCGTAGGCTACAGTCGTAGGTTGCCCAGAGCAGAATGCCTTCAGCAAACTTTCATATCAGTCAAAACATTTAACGTGATGCAGTGTCAAGCATCCCAGAAGGGTAAAAAAAAATTATTATGCGTGGGGAATGGTCAGGCGGGGTGGGGGGCATTTATGGGGAATTTTTATCCTCATCTCAATGATTACAGACTGAAGAAGTTCCGACTATTATAACTTGTTTTTCCTTCCTATTTATAAGGAGGTGGGCGGCGGAGGAAGACGCCTTTTGCTCTAACATCCGCGTAACTAATAGACTTAAGTAGATCTCCTTGCGGCTTCAAGCCAACAAAGCCACTTCTCCCACTTCAAAATTGGGAAATTGTCACTATATAGCCTACATGTAAAATGTTGTCATCATCTTCCCAGGAAACGTTTCAGTTTTCAATTCACATCGTATGAAGTGAAACAATGGCGTATCCAAGAAATTCGACATTTGGACGCAAAAATCAGTGTTTTGACGTGCGCCAGTGTGATGGCGGTTTAAACTGCATGGTGGGGTATTTGGAAACACGACATTCTAGAGAAAAGAAAAAAAAATCACCGGGTTTGGTAAATTTGACCATCTCGATGCTATTTGGTCATTAGTGAAGACTCAAACACAAATAAACTGCTCTATTGCTCAACCCTGGCCGATCGAGTTTTCACTCGTGACGGCAATGGCGAATATGGCAGTATTCTTTAATTGTTTAGCGTCCCCATAAAGGCAATTGGAGACTGTCGGGGTATCAGGGAGGTAGCGGGATCTCAGTTGTTTCAGCCCTTGGCACTCCGCAAGTATGTGCTCGACTGTCTCCTGCGGGGACCTGCTCACGGAGTGGGTTGAAACGGTTTAGATGTGCGTTCAACTGGACATGTCCCGTCCTCATACGCTGTATAATAGTAGCGTATTTACGCTCTAGTGTCAAAATCGGGTCTTTGATGTCTGGTTTGGTTTGGTTATGATACACCCTACGTCCTTTATCCGAGTTTGCCCATTGATATAACCATTTCCTGCGTCCGTGAGCGCGGATTCTGGCTCGGGCTGCTGGGTAAGACATGGGGTGCTTTGGCTGTTCGCCCCTGGTCCCCTGTTTCGCTAGGCTATCTGCAACCTCGTTGCCCCGGATTCCTATGTGTGCGGGGATCCACTGGAGGTGGACCTCGACACCGTATCCACTTATGATCTGGTGGCAGATATGTCTGATTTTATCTGCGCCACGTGCCTCGAGCTTGTGGTTGAGCGATTGGACGGCCATCAACGTGGCCCTTGAGTCTGTGAACACAACAATATCTTCTGGCGATACTGTTCCGTTTTCAAAGCCATTGAAAACCGTAGTCAGTGTCCTCCAAATCGCTGTCGCCTCAGCGTCGAAGTTGGAGCCATTCGCCCCACACGGCCCATAGATCTTTTCGGTGTCGGTGCCGTCAGGGTAGTATATTATTGCTCCGTACCCCGCATTCGTAGTCGCCTGTACTGCCGAGCCGTCAGTATAAGCCTTAATCATATGTGCTGGGTACGAATCAATAGTTTCGCCAGCAGCCGTTTTCAGAATCGTGGGATTGACCTCCTTAGTCATGTTTGTGTCTAGAAGCGTGGTTTTGACCGCTGGGGGTTTCAGGGATGCGTGAGGTGGCTCTTTCGTCCATAACCGAAGGGGCATTCTCTCTTGTTCTAGCCCATACTCCTCAGTTAGTCGTTTGGCTTCGCCCAGGAACGACTTCTTCTGAAGTATTTTCGGTGGCGGGTCGGTTTCGATCGCCTCCCGCGCCGGATAGTCCGGCTCGAGCCTTTTTAACCTCTCGTACTGCTGTAGTACGCTTTCTTCCCTTCTGGTTGCCAGTGGTTCCACATTGGTCATGATTTCCAGAGCATTCGTAGGAGTGGTTTTGAGGCAGCCTGTTATGAGTCTCATGGCGCTGTTCTGGACTCGGTCCAGCGCCGACAGCGTTCGGTCGCTGGCCATTGGTTGCAGTGGTAGGCTATACTCTAGGCCTGCTCGGACGTAGGCTAGATATAGCTGTCTGAGAACCTTCCCAGTGGCACCCCAGTTGGTACTGGCGAGCGTTTTCAACAGTGTTAATCGCCTCCTAGCCTCAGACTCAAGCTTGCTGACGTGCGTCTGCAAGTTGAGCCTGCTGTCAAGTTCAACTCCCAGGTATCGTGGTGCGTTTTCCCTTTTGAGTGTCTGGCCATTAATCTTAAGAGTGATGGTGGCTTTCTGGGCGTGTTTGCCGTTGGTGAAGAGTTGATAAACGGTCTTATCGACGTTTATCTCCATCTTCCACAATCGGCAGTAGCAGGCAAGCGTCGCGAGGTCCCGGTTAAGGTCTCGCTGTAACCATTGGACATGCTTTCCTCTCCTCCAGATTACCATATCGTCGGCATACATCGCTTTTTCGCATCTCAGGTGTTGGGTAAGGTCGCCGGTGTAAGCTGCAAACAGCGTGCAGCTTAACGCTGAACCTTGCGGTAGGCCATTCTCCATGGTGAGTTGCCTTGAGGTCTGTCCGTTCACTCTGGTACGGACTGTTCGATTGTGAAGGAAATCTTTTACCCATGCATACAAGTTTCCTTTGACCTCCGCCTTGAGTAATTTGAGGAGTAGCCCACCTTTACACACCTTATCGTACGCTTGTTTGAGATCGACGAATACGGCGATAGTATGCTCCCGCCTATGGAAACCATTATTGACCGCTTGGGTCAATCGGATAAGCTGGTCCATGGTCTGCCTGCCACTACGGAAACCCGCCTGGTGTCTGTCTAGAAGACCGCGCTCTTCTAGATACCAGGTCAGCCGGTAGTTAACCATCCCCTCCCCTACTTTGCAGATGCAAGAGGTAAGGGATATTGGCCTATAATGTGATGGTTCGGTACCATCTTTGCCTGATTTCGGGATAGCTGTCACCACTGCCTTTTTCCAGTCAATAGGGAGCTTTCCTTGATGCCACGTTCTATTTATTAAGGTTAGGAGCCATTTCTTTGCCGTGTGGCCCATCTGGAGCAACATCTCGTTGGAGATTTTGTCCGGGCCTGGCGCTTTACGATTTTTACACTTGCCAAGTGCTCTCTCCAGTTCCTCTAGGGTGAACTCACTGTTAAGGCCCTCGTAATCGCTGTCTACCTGCGACTTTTCGAGCTGACGTCTGACCTTACGGAGCCCCTTGTCCGTATTCGTAGCTTTGCCACTCTTATTTGTACTGGCAAAGTGTCGGTTAAGCATGATTGCACGCTTATGGTCTGTCACCGCGACCGTCCCATTTGCCCGTATCGGAACGACATTCTTCACTCTTTGCCCCCGATTAAGGCGATTCGGGACGGTTCACGCTCGGCCACCACTCGGGTCCACGTTCAGAGACTCGCACAGGTTTAACCACTTTGCCCTTTTGGTGTTTCTGGACAACAGCTTGACTTTGGCGGTCAGTCTGTTATTTTCGATTCTGGCCGCCGTGCTCGTTTTTGCTTTTCTTCTCGCCCTCTTACGCTGTCGGACCGCCTGTTCAAGTTCCTTTGACCAGGGCAAGCGATTTAGGGGCTGCGGTCCTCGCGGAATACTCCGCTTAGCAGCTGCGAGCACGGCCGAAGTCAGTACGGCGTTAGCTTCGTCAATAGTACCCTCGTTGGGGTCCACCTCGTTCAGAGTTAAACCTAAAATCTCTCTGAACTCTTCCCATCTGCCTCGTTTGTAATTCCAGCTTAAACGTTTCTCCTTCTTCTTAGCTGTTTTAGTCTGGATTTGTACGAGGAGGGGAAGATGGTCGCTACCTACGTCCTCGAGGACTGCGTAGCTGTGTCTGGTAACGAGGTCGGCAGATAGAAGCGTAATGTCGGGCCGACTCTCCACGCCGTTTGCTCGATGCAGGCAGGTGGGCGTGGAGTCTGTTGATTGTATCCGGACCAGGTTAGAATTTAGGAGGAGATCTTCGACGTTTTTTCCTGCAGTGTTCGTGGATTCTGGGGCGTAGCCCATTTCAGGACTTCGTGCGTTGAAGTCTCCTCCGATTATAGTATTATTCAAGGTAGCCTCTGTCAGCCCTAGGTCGCAGGTGACCGTTGGGGGGTTATAGACATTCGTGATGGTAAAGGCCACGCCGTCCTTCCATACTGTAAGGGTGAGGGTATCAGTTTCACCATTGCTCGGCGGGGCGTGTTGCCTCACAGCCGTAACGTCGTTGCGAACCAGTGTGGCAATGCCTCGGCACTTGGTACACGAGCAGGTGTATATGGTATACCCTGTGACGTGCGCGCCTCTCCCATTCAACAGAGTCTCTTGGAGGAGAGCTACATGTATATGTTTTGATTTGAGGAGCTTAGTTAGCTCCAAGACCTTCGGGCGAAGGCCGCAGACGTTAAGCTGCAACATGTTAAGTGTCGCAGGGGGATCCCTCGCCGCTAGGGTCCCCTTCTTAGTTTTCACACACGCATTCACACTCGCATTCGGACACAGGTCACCAGTAGCATACTTGCGTAAGGGGACCTGGCAACTGCCATCCTCCCTACGGAGGATCTGTTTGGGTTCCTCAGCCCCACGTTTATTGTTGCCATATTGTACCATCATAATTAGTGGGTGTTTGTTACTGCTTGGACCCCTTTCAGACAAATGGAGGCTGATGACAGCCTGAACCGACTGATTCGTATCACGTCGTGACCAGAATCTCACTTTCTCATCCGCCAGCGTGCGGTCATTGTCTCGTTTAAGTCATTGTCACGTAGTGCTTGCTGCATGACTTATCGAAGGATCGATCTGATCAGTCCCCGGCCCTCAATTGGGGACTGCCACCACTGCGTTCTGCTAGGCAATTTGCCCCCTTCTGCCTACAGTAACGGAAAGCTCCCAGTGTTTAACGGCTTCGGGAAGGTCAGCCGTCAGCCCGTCCCTGTTAGCCAGCCCCCAGCTTGAGCTGCCCCGCTGCTACCACGTGGGGGTCGAGAAGAAATTCTCCCCGGGTCTCTCCAGACCTGGGATCGGGCTTATCCGGAGCCCGGAGGCTGCGGAATGGTCATAGGCGAAACGGTGATCATCTGCTAGTACCACTCGTTCGCATGCACCTCGTACGAAGGACCCACCGAGACAGTACCAGTATTGAATTATGGTAATTGGTTTCCCGGAAAGACTGCAACAGCAGGACCCTCGGAGCAGCGCAAATAAACTGCTAGTTGACTTCAACTCTGTATTACAGAACATTTTAATGATTGGCTCTGGCCTATGGCCAACCATCAGTAGATCTGCCAGCTGCCATTGCAAAGCCAACGTCATCGTGACAGCTTTGCCATATCATTCCTAACAATTGTTCTTTTCAATGATTTGTACACCTTAGACTAGTAAATTGTTTCTTGGATTCGAACAGTATCGAACACAGCAAAGCGGAATGGCCAGCTAGGTGTTAAATCTAGTTAGAAGATCCGACGGAGTGCTAATATTGAGATACCTTACAACTAATACCTCTACAATAGATGCGATCTTTTCCGGTACGGAACACCAGGGGGGCGAGATCAAGTTATATAGTTCTCTTATAAAACTGTTCATAGCCTAGAGACGACGGGAGCGTTTCTGTGGAAAAGTACGCCTATAGCAAGTAGGCTAATGTCTCGCGTCCTTGTGCAAATATCTGATACCTATTTATTTGATGATTTTACTACAATATCAGCTAAAAAATACAATTCAAGCTCGTTAATCTTTTAATTATCTAGTTATGGCACTACTTGAAAATTATAACTGCTCCTTGTTTACATCTGAAGAAAATTAATTTTTTATTATCCCAGAATACTCAGTGGCGTCCCCATTCAAGTGGCGCCTAACGGCCTAGGCCACGCGCCATGCATGCAATACCATAGAAACGCCATCGAATGGCAGCTCCACCTCCGTACATTCTCCCTGGTTGTAATGTGTAGGTAATACCCAGTCAGTAGGCCTAGAGTGCTGTACAATGTTATTTCACGAGAACAAAGAGATTGATATTGTAGTTTTGGTGACTGATCATGATATTGCTTTCAATAGAAACCTACAAGATATTAAAAAAAAAAAACACTAAAAAAACCCAAAAAACAACAACACTGAAATGTTTCAGAATCACCTGAAAAACAAAAAAAACAAAAACGCCTTTCAGCTGATGGAATACAATCACAGCTGTTTCTGATTGTTGTTCCATGTTTATTATGTCTTATTTGTTGGTGAATTGAATATGAGTTGATCCCATGTTTAGTATTTTTTTATAATGTATTGCTGAATGAATGTGAATGTAAACATTGAATGTGAGTTGAAGGACGACTGTATAGTGCGTAGAAATCGCATTTGACGAGGTGAAGCGCTATAGAGATGTTTGTCAGGGTTAGGATTTGAATTGCCGTGCTAGGTCACGCATTGTTTATTACATGGCATCATTGATTTTAGCCAGTGCAAACGTCCTTGAACTATTCCCGTGGACAGTTTGTTTTTGTAACGCTTTTCTTAGAGATGGAAAGAAAGTGGGTCAGGATAGAACGAATGGATAAATTAACAGTGACGATGCAGTTTTCGACCCCGTGGTTTGGGTGTACCTTAACAGGGAAAGACGGGGCGAATAAGGAGTGAAGAAATTCGTACATAAAACGTTTAGGGTGTAGAGACTTTGCGAAAGGTTTTGACATCCTAGGTCTGACTTTGTCTGTTACTATTAATAGAATCTATTGGCGCTGCGAGCGGAGCTCGAAGTGGATGCACCAATCAAATTTGAGCAGTCACGTGAGTTGCAGAAGATAAGCGGGAGCATCTTTATGCTACCTCACTTCCATGTAGATCTTCCAGCTACGAGGGTTGTCGGCTAATACGGTTCAGCCAGAGAGAACCAACAGACTGTTAAGTCATGTCTATGTCCTGGATAGACAATGAAAATAATCCACAGCTATTTTCTCCAGTTCCCTGAAATCGTTTCAGGGAACCAATCGTAAGTTTCATCAAAATGATTCGAGATGATGTGAATCTGACCCTAACTTTCCAGTAGAAGTGCGATCAAAGGAATGCAAGACCATAAAGTTTTACTTGCAATTAAGATCTAGAAAGAGTGACTGATATACACATTTGTAAATTGTAATTGATGTGTCTGGATGAGGCTGGGGATTGCCAGCCCATCCTAGAGCAGATCTAGATCTATTTTAACTACGTCAGTGTGTCTTGACGGTTTGATCCTTTATAAGCAGTTAAATGAGTTAATATTGTCGTCTGAGACCTAAGTATATCATTTGTGAGATAGTAGGCAGTCTATATTTCTGAAGATAAATAATTACTAAGTAAACTGTGAATGAATCAGAATGATATAGAGTTTCAAATCTTTTAAGAATCTAGAGGAGATTTATAGTTATGTATTTTAGTATTTTCATTTGATGCTGCTGATGTTGTCTTTTAATATGTAAACGATAGCCGAAATTGTTAGGTATTTAAGTAATAAATTTGTGGCCCTACAAGGTCCTTGATATAACGTACTCGAAATTGTTATTAGTGTATGTGGCATGGTATGGCAGAGTAATTTCTAAAACCTCTCGATATTTATTAAAAATGCAGTCGAACACGTAAATTTATAATTAACCATCCCCGTAAAACACGAGCACAGTAATCCCCATCTGTAACACCCTTCCTTGAACTCGTAACACTCGAGGACCCAGCTCGTAACAATGTTATTTATCTATTTATTTATTCACTTGCATTATTATTATCATTTTAGCAGTAGTTGTTATTCCTGTTGTTTTCCGATGAAATTTATTGTTTTTTTGTTTTTTGTTGCCGGACCTGGCTTGACCTAATTGTGTGCGTGTTTTCCCCAACAATGATCCGCCTTGCGTAAAACCCGGACACTGTCCACTTGGCTTATTGCATAATACCAGCCCGCGGTGACATCTGAAAACCCTTCATATCCAACTCAAAAGTTTCGGCTGGAGGGAAAATTGTAATTCACTAGAAAGAAACCGGAATTTCTTCGCTCAAATGATATCCCAATGTCTCATCTCGGCAAAGGAAGATGGTGATCTTAAAATAGCAATGGGAACAATTCGTGGACACAGAATGAGCAGCTCTCACAACCTACATCCTGCTGACTTGGGCCGAGGAGTCAACATTTTTTTCTGTCTACATCAAGTGTTTGATGATTCATTCTGAAAGTGCCAGGGACATCGGTGGAAGTTGCAATGGAGGACCTACATTTTGGCGACCCTGAAGCTTGAACTGTTCTATAGAGGGGTCAGTTCGCAATCAGCAAACAATAGGGCAACATCCAACATGATCCAACGGACCTTGCTGTCTTTGCAAGGACCTCGAAGCTTCGCCTCGGCCTCGAAGCTTCGCCTCGGCCCCGAAGCTTAAGATTAATCAGTTTCATAGTGGATACGCCACTGGGAAGTTGAAAACCGTCGATCCCGTTGCTGCTGCTGTTGAAGTTGCAGTTGCGGTTGCTGATACAACATTAGGCGTAGATCATCAAGTGCGTTTACTGTTTTCGCACCATGAATAAAATTAAAATTAAGTGGATTGGCTTGTTTCGTTTGCGTCACCCAAAACTGTCAGGTTGACTGTGATGCTTAGCATGAGCATGGCATCCCGGCCCAGTCAAAATCTTATTACATGTCTACAGTAAATCTGAATAACTTGAAAACTATCACCGCTGGACGAAGACATGAAAACATCCCAACGAGACAAATCGAAATGAAATTTCTTTTGTTTATGACATACATAAGAGTTCCGCTGATCACGAAATGAGGAAACGTGTCTATTTTATAAGATAATTAAAATAATGAACATTCACGCCGCTTTCATTTTTATTACAAACGTCATAATTATGAATCTATTCATCGCAGATTTCAAGATCATTCGCTTTCAAATTAATTACTGCATGTACTAGAAGTCCCTGCGGGTCGACATGAACTTCATACAACGAAGACAGAGTAATAGACGAGAAGGTCAACTCGTCTCTTGCGATGTGTGATTTTCTCTATAGAGCTTCCAAAGGTATCATTCTTCTCACAGTTATCCTCATGTGTTCCCACACAACTACCTCCACGTCTTCTAAACCCACCACGCAAATTCAGAAATCCCAGAGTTCTAACCAATGACCCAAAAATATAAGACTTGACACGTTTCGGACGGCTGATTTCACTTTCAAGACTTACTCCCCAAATTTAATGAAACTTGACTCTGCCGGATTTTGTATGACCTACGTGGTATTTCCGTTCCGCTGATTCCCAGAAATTACACAGGACCTCGCTTTGGTTGAGGGAAAATGCAGAAAGAAAAGAGTGTTTACAATAATATACAATAATGACCAATCTGCAGTCATACACAGTCAAGCTCAGCATTGTACCTCCAGGTTCTACGCTTTGTTCTAGCCACTCCTATCCAAGAATGTTAAGGATTTTTCTCAAAGTCTACAATGAATACATGACTGAAACTGATACGTTTTCTTACTTACCTAAAAAAATACAACTTATCACGGATGTGACACCAACAAAGAGGATCTGAAAGTGAAACTTCTGGAGATTCTTTCATTATTACTATAATATTATTATTATCATTGCCGTTGACTTAAGACCGATTTGATATTTAAAGTTGAGGCAAAGAAATAAATTTCTGATCATACTTTGTACGAGGAAAATGCGATTTTTTAATTTTTATCTCTTTTGCCGACAAAAAATAAAATCGCAAATAAACAATATTCAAGACTGAATTTTGTTCAAATTGGGTAACTATCGAGAAAAAGTGAGGCAGTGCCCAAAGTTTCATCGTTTTTGGTCAGGTAGTTACGACATTCTATGTGCATACATGTTCACCCGCTAACTTCATTATTGCATGGCTATTATTATTAATGATGTATGGATGCATGATCAAATAAAAGCCTAACAACTTGTAGAAATCGCCTAAACCTTGTAAGATTGAATGCTGAGCTCTGATGCTAATTTAGTTTGGTATTCTTAGTGAGACAGTTTATGACACTGAATCCATGCTACATGTACATATATATACAACATAATAATATTTATAAACCTGATAGCTTTCCGCAGTCGCACACATTTTATTAGGATAAACATCGAGATTTGAAGCCGTTATTATTATTATTATTGTTACTATTATTATTATTATTCAATGTATTTCCGTCATGCGAAGGTGTACGGCAGTCTCCGAAAGCAAAGTCATTTAGATCGTCTTGCTTCATGAGATCTGCTATGGGTGGCACAATTCTTATAGCCTAAAATTATACCATATAACCAGTGGCGGTTTTGGCAAAATGGACAAGACATCTGCACCCTAAACCAGCGGTGCCGGGTCAAACGACAAAAAAAAAAAGGTGTGTGACGAAGGCCGAGAGTCATGACCTCGGTGTGGACGGGATTCTAGAAGATGTCAGGAAGTAGCCGAAACATCTAATGAAAGAAGCCACTCTTCCTCTGAGAACCGTCGTCTGTCTCGCTCCACCTCAACCGTTTCTGACCACTATTCATCATCATCATTGCCTTTCTCACCCTGGATCAGGGTATAGGCCACCAACAAACACTTTCCATCCCTCTCTATCATGGGCCAGCCTCTTTACATTATTCCAAGTCTTTCCGCTTCGTTGCACATCATTTTCTCTGGCCCTTCTCCACGTTCCGCGCGGCCTTCCTCTTGATCTCTTGCCCTGGGGATTCCAATCCAATACCTTCTTCGTGATGCTGTTTCCTGGCCTCCTGAGAGTGTGGCCGATCCATCTCCATCGCCTCCTACCAATTTCCTCTCTGACTGGGCTCTGTCTTGTTCTTTTCCATACAATTTCATTGCTGACCTTGTCTGTCCATCTGATCTTAAGTAGCTTCCTCAAACATCTGTTGATGAAAACTTGGATTCTCTTTATGCAGGCCTGAGACGCATTCCAAGTCTCACACCCATACAACAGGACTGACTTCACGTTCGAGTTGAATATCCTCAGCTTTGTTTTTAGAGATATATCCTTGGTTCTCCAAATCTTGCTCAAGGACGTGAAAGCTGCCTGTGCCTTTCCAATTCGTGCTTTGACTTCTGCCTCTGTTCCTCCCTTATTGTCAATGATACTACCAAGATAGCAGAAGGACTCTACATCTTCCAGTGGTTGATCTCCTCTGACCACTATTAATCAATGTATTTCCTTCATGCGTAAGTGTACGGTAGTCTCCGAAAGCAAAGTCATTTAGATCTTCTTGCTTCGTGAGATCTGCTATGGGTGGCACATGACTACATAATATTTGGGGTAAAATAGCGGTTTTATTTCCATCGACACGGTAGACTGTCCGTTATGAAGATAAGGGCATGACAGAAATTTGCTAATAAGCCAGCACAGTGGCCTAGTGGCATCAGGGTCAAATCCCGCTCGGGCAGAAGTTAGTCAAATTTTTTTTTCACAGTAATTTTTGAAGGCATTCGGTGTGGAGCAGCCTGATGGGAAAGCCGAGAGAACAACAGAACCAAACAAGCAAACTAACAAAAAAACAAACACACAAGAAAAACAAAAACAAGAAAAAATGAGTTGCAAATGCCAAAGGCAGAGATCCCCCGAAACCACTCAACACGCGGCCTGACGGGTCTTGTCTCTGGTATGCATAAAGTAAACTGATTGGTGTCATGGTTTAAGTGCTATAAATGCCGTGCTGGGTCACGACTTGCAAGGAGTTGATTTTTCACGGTCTCGTTGATTATAACCAGCGTAATTTGTCCTTGAACTGTTCTCGTGAACAGTTTGTTTTTGAAACACTTTTTCTTAGAGATGGAAAGAAAGTGGGGCGAGATAGAATAAATGGATAAGTTAGGAGTGACAGTGCAATTCTCGACCCCGTGATTTTGATGAACACTTAGAAGGGAAGAGAAGGGGTGAATAAGGATAGATAGTTTAAGACGCTTAGTCGCGTTCAGAAATTCGTACATAAAATGTAGAAAGCACGAGGGTTTAAAGATTTCAGTAATTGTTTTGACATTTTAAATTGACCTTGTCTGTTTTTAGTACAAGGCCGTGACCAACTCCCACGTAGAATATATTAATACTGCGAGATGAGCTCGCATGGATGCACCAATCAAATCTAGGGATTTGGACGGTAGTTTGCAGGTGGCTGCACAGTATAAAAGTGTAGCCATACCTATGTCCATTACTCCATACAGAAAACTCCAATCTGTGCAGGCGTCGGCACGATTCTGCCTGAAGAATCCTAAGTCTGTTTGATGTCATGTCTAGTCCACTATAGACATTTGAGAGGAAGCCATATGCTTGAATGAGATATGCCCACTGCTATTGTCCATCGCTCCCTGGTTTTCTAACACCAGGGACCAAGCGTAAGTGTTTGTCCATTCATGACTCAACAATGAACGAGGAGCTGAACATAAGTTATCCACTAGGACAGGCTTGCCGCATATATTAGGAATGCTACCCAAGACTGCAAGACAAAGATTTATATTGACTTGCAATTATTATGAATGTATGGCATACGCATCTGTGAATTGGGATTGATTTGTCTGGATGAGGCTGGGAATTGCCAGCCCATCCTAGAGTAGATATCTAGACTTAGCTACGTCAGTTTATATTGACGAGCTCGATCCATTATAAGCGGTAGGCACAAATAGCTGAGATGACATCGTCGCCAGAGCCCATATTAGTATATTGATTGATATATAGTAGGCAGACCAGATCTGAGAGATATATAATTTGTACTTAAATTGTTAGTGAGTCAGAATTATCATAATATTATAGGAATCTAGAGAAGACTTCGAGTGACATATTATTGAATTTAGATTTGATGCTGCTGATGTTGTATTCACTATGTAATAGATCTAGACAAAATTGTTAGGGTAATTAATGTAATTAAATTTGTGGCCCTGCAGGTCTGTTTATGAAACTTATTCAGAGTGTTCTTAGTGTGTGGCATGGTACGAAAGATTGAATATTAAATACCTCTCGATTTAAATGCAGTCATAATACCATCATTGAGAAGACCATCTTCATAACAGCTAGAGGGGACTTTAGTCCAGAACCCTAACACTGGAGGGCACTATCACCCAGTCCAGATTCGTAACAATTGGGCTGAAAAGGGACGACACATCAAAACAAAACATCATATTAATTATGATCTCCAGATTTGATTTGAAATCTCCGGAATATCCAACGAAAGGAGTGTGTAATAATAACTGCAGACGTTTACACTGTTCCCAAAGATCATCAAAGATTTCGAATGATTTAGCTATTGATTTCATCACAGTTTCTTTGACTCAATGGTCAGCAGATCTGTAACTGAATCTGTATCTTGTACGAAAATCTTAAGGCATCTGGAAATTTGAGTTTTTGACAGGAGCAGAATTTTCCAGCCGTACACTGTTGTTCCTTCCTCGTCCACTGGCGCTTGACTGTGCCACAATACGAGAAAATAATTATGGTGAAAGAGAATACACATGACCACAACACATCTCTTGTACAGATTCAGGTTCGTTCTCTCTCTCTCTCTCTCTCTCTCTCTGTCTCTCTTTCCCTCTCTCTCTCTGCCACTTATTCCTCTCCCCGTCCCTGTTTCTCTCACTCACTCTCATTCACTCACCCACCCACTCACTTCGTCTCGCCCTCTCTTTCCCTCCCCCCAGTTTCTCTCTCTCTCTCTCCCGCATGCCCCTTTCTTTCTCTCCCCCTCCCCATTTTTTTTCCTGCTATCTCTCAGTCTGCCTGCCCCCCCCCCTCTCTTTCTCTCTCTCTCTCTCTCCCTCCCTTCCCTCTAACATAATAATAATAATAATGTATAGCATTTATATAGCGCATATCCATTTAAAATGCTCTATGCGCTTTACAGAAACAACATGTCAACCACACAGCAAAAATGGAGCTCACCCTTGTCAGGACTTACCGCATGTCGAATATGTCTAGCGATCTCTCCATTTCAAACCAGTCCTGCACGTTACCACAGCCTGCACCTTTTATAATCTATCACAACACACGAACTAAATTAATACTACACTACAAAATGTAGCTTTCCTAGCTAGTACACTGCTTTAGAAACTAAGCCGAGCTGGAATTTCCCGCCAGGATATTGTAACCCTAGATAATTATAGATATCTACGATATACTCTGTTTTAACCACTCCTGCCCAAAAACGGGCTAGATTGTATGACGTTGATTTATTTTCTTATTTTCCCCAAAAACAAAACCAAAAATTTATCACGGATGTATTTGTGACACAATCTGTGATACGTTAACAAAGCGGATCTGAAAATGAAACGTCTGGACATTCTGTCATCATTATTATTACTATCCGACCCCGGCAAGACAAATCTTGCAAATTTTCATATGTATCAAGTCCAGTTGTATATCTAGATCTAGGGTGCATTCATAACGACACTTGAATTCGATGCAAAGACTAATATATACCGTTTTGTTACACCACAATTCCTTACAGAATACACTGATGTGGTAAGTTGACTTTCGTCCGGCAATGTGTAAATAGTGACGCTGAGCGCAATTTCCGGTCACACTTTTCCAGTTTATTCGACAAAAATATGCCTCCTTAGTTTTTCGCGACTCAAAAAAATCGTTAAAAAAACAATAGTAAAGACTGATTTTTGTTCAAAATGAATGTGTCCACGTAACTCGTCGTCAAAAGTTGATGCAGTACCCCAAGTTTCATAATGTTTGATGGCGTAGGCGCGAGGTTTTAGCTGCTTACAGGTTCACCCTCTAACCCAATATGGTAAGATTATTATCATCATCATCATCATCACTAGTTGTCTCGTTGCCTCGAAAAAAAAACAACCTAACAAACATATTTGTGACATTTAAAGTCTTCTTTCGATAATATGTAAAGAAAGGCCAAAAAACAAACTTCCCAACATACTTTTCGACTCTGCTTAACGACAATGTGTCCCTCTTTTCAGCAGCTGGACGGACAAAAACAAAGGGGTGGGGGTGGCTGAAGGGGGCACAGAGGCTAATAATATTAAAGACCACATTTTATCCAATGTTTTTACCATAATTTGTTGTCAAAAAGTTGAGGCAGTTACACAGTTTCATAAATTTTGGTCACATAGTGGCCATAGTCAAGAAGTTTTCAGTGCTTAGCCTAAATGTTCACCACCCCTAGCTCCATTACAGTATTACGATCATTATTATTACTGATGTATGTGTGGGTGTCTGATGTATGTGTGAGTGACTGATGTATGTATGGGGTGACTGATGTATGTGTGGGTGACTGATGTATGTGTGGGTGACTGATGTATGTGTGGGTGACTGATGTATGTGTGGGTGACTGATGTATGTGTGGGTGACTGATGTATGTGTGGGTGACTGATGTATGTGTGGGTGACTGGTGTATGTGTGGGTGACTGGTGTATGTGTGGGTGGCTGATGTATGTGTGGGTGGCTGATGTATGTGTGGGTGGCTGATGTATGTGTGGGTGACTGATGTATGTATGGGTGACTGATGTATGTGTGGGTGACTGATGTATGTGGGTGACTGATGTATGTGTGGGTGACTGATGTATGTATGGGTGACTGATGTATGTGTGGGTGACTGATGTATGTGTGGGTGACTGATGTATGTGTGGGTGACTGATGTATGTGTGGGTGACTGATGTATGTGTGGGTGACTGATGTATGTGTGGGTGACTGATGTATGTGTGGGTGACTGGTGTATGTGTGGGTGACTGGTGTATGTGTGGGTGGCTGATGTATGTGTGGGTGGCTGATGTATGTGTGGGTGACTGATGTATGTATGGGTGACTGATGTATGTATGGGTGACTGATGTATGTGTGGGTGACTGATGTATGTGTGGGTGACTGATGTATGTGTGGGTGACTGATGTATGTGTGGGTGACTGATGTATGTGTGGGTGACTGATGTATGTATGGGTGACTGATGTATGTGTGGGTGACTGATGTATGTGTGGGTGACTGATGTATGTGTGGGTGACTGATGTATGTGTGGGTGACTGATGTATGTGTGGGTGACTGATGTATGTGTGGGTGACTGATGTATGTGTGGGTGACTGATGTATGTGTGGGTGACTGATGTATGTGCGGGTGACTGATGTATGTGTGGGTGACAAATGGCAACCTTGGGTCTGGTTTGTTCCAACTCCACTATTTGCACAACTGAGAAATTTCACGTTCAACATTTGCAGCTTTAGTATTTTTATCAGGAATTAGAACAAATCGGAACTGTGAAACAACTTGATAAGTACCTCAACGCATTTTAAACAAGTGTTAAAGTGTGCATTCGTTACACATCTTCTACATACTAAAAGATCTCCATTTTTTTTCAGAAAATGGAGATGGGACAAACAAGGACGAAGGTTGCCAAATAAAAGCCAAGCAGCTTTTGTGTTCGAATACGTTTTATAAAGTTGGAGGCCGAGCCCTGATGCTTTTTTTTATTTGGGTTGGTATTGTTTTGCGCTGCAGTTTATGACACTCCATGAATGATGGTGATACATATATAACATAATTTACATTTATAAACCTAAGTCAAATTTGCAACATACAACCTTTTCTTTTTGCCCAATTTTGACTTTGCTTATAGCCCTGCTGCGACCCCACAGTTTTTCTGTGGTTTTTATGATATTTCGTGAATTTATAAACCTAACAGCTTTTAGCGTTCGCACACATTTTGTTTATTAATCAATCTATTTCTGTTATGCGAAGGTGTATGGTCGATCCTCTTGCTTAATGAGATCCGCTAATGACAGATTTCGGGGAAATTATAGTTTTTATTTGCACTGTCACGGTAGATTGCTCAAGAAGACATGACAACATTTTGCACATGGCCAGAGTAGCGGCCTAGCTGGTAGAGCGCTTGAACCAAAATGTTCCAGGCTCAAATCCCTCAGGGGTATTCAGTGAAAGGAGTTTACAACAATGACCGGAGTTTGAACAATTTTCCAGGAAGAACAGAGATTCTAGAACTGATTCTAATTCCAAAGAGCTCCATGTGTCTAGAGGTCAGCTGCAGAGCTGCGACCAAATTTGCAAAGTCAATGATTGGCAAAAAGAAAACGTTGTATGTCATGAAGCAAAGCCTCGAGTAAGAAATAATACCAAAACGATACAATGAAACGCAAACTGAAAGAGAAGACAGAAAATGGCCGATATTTCGGCAACAGCCTTCCTCAAGGAATAAAAAAAAAAAGAACAAACAACAATAGAATATTAGAAAGAAAATGGGAAAATTGGGCTAAATTTGTAGCATTATCTAGATGTTAACGTCTCATTCATTAGCTTGGGTTTTTGCCTGGAGCAACAATTTTCAGGCTGATGTACAAGGCACTTGAATAATTTTTATGCACTTTATTTCCTCCTGGTATATTGGTGTATTGGCTTGTTTCAGAGTCACAGAGGAGAATACATGGTGAAAGATTTACAAATGTAAATCAGTATTATTTATCCGATAACCATACAACTCTTGCACTGACTCACATTCTCTCTCCCTCTCTTCCCCCCCCCTCTCTCTCTCTCTCATCTTCTCTCTCTCTCTCTCTTTCTCCCTCTTTCTCTCTCTCTCGCCTCTTCTCTCTCTCTCTCTCCTCTTCTCTCTCTCTCTCTCTCTCTCTGCCCCCTCTCACTCACTCCCTCTCACTCACTCACCCACTCACTTTTTCTCGCCATTTCTTTTCCCCTCCCTCCCTTTATATCTCTCTCACTCTCTCTTTCTCTCTCTCCTTCTCCAATTTGTTTCTCGCTATCTCTCAGTCTGCCTGCCTGTCTCTTTCTGTTTCTCTCTCTCCCGCCCTCGACCTCTTCTTTCTCTCTCTTTCTCCCCCTCCCAAACATCACGTCTTACTCCTCCGTATAATGATATTGAAATCAGACTTACCGCATGGTGAACAGTGAAAGGTGATTTCTCAACTCAAGACCACAATACCGCACGTTACCACAGCCTATAAATGTCTATCACAGCACACGAACTGAATAAATACATGCACTACACTACAAAAGTTAGCTTTGCCAGCACTCTGCTTTACAAACTAATCCGAGCTAGAGTTTCCCTCCAGGATATAGATCTAGTAGGAAGAACGTTATCAGCAATAGGACGCGAAGGCAATATTTTGTCAGGTAACCGTAACTGAAGGACTCTGCACTCAGTGATAACACATTAGATTAGCGGTATGATAATGATAACATTGCGTACACACGCCGTTTGAACACACTCATCAGTGCTGTCAGTGGTCACTGTGCCTGCAACTGAAAGCTGTAGTTATGCTATACACTTTAGTTAGCGCTAGCGTTAGCGTTCTGTACTCTGGTCTGGCTGAACTGGCAAAGGACGCGAAATCTCCGCTTCCTGTATAAGGTTTTGAACTTTTTGGGTGGTGTATCCCCGCGGTAGGTCACGGCATGTCACAAGGTCGTTCCGCATGGGCATGTCACAAGGTCGTTCCGCATACAGTTGTCTGGAAAGTTTCTGTGTCTCTTCACACATAATCATGGCGCACCCTTCTCTGATGTCAACATGGCTGATCAATGCTGTGCAAGGAGTACTGCCGCGCAGCACGACCGGGATACAAGTTTCTAGACCCTTTTTGTGTTTCTTGCCGATCCACAACTTCAGAAAACTGAACGAAAAGTACTCGGATAAATTCTCCCAAGTACGCCTAAAAAGCTGCTGTCAATCAGAGTTTTTCGCCAGGCTTCTCTTTTCGGTTCAAGTTCCACAGATAACAGAATGAGTTATTGATTAGTCCGCGTGAAGATAGTGCTCTTGTGGAAAGCCGAAGACCTGCAAGGTTGCGGCTTATCACAGAATAGTTCCGCAAACAAATAGTTTATTGCCTCGCCATTTATTGCCTATGGGCAACGGTGCCTCAGACATTAATGTCCAACAACTATATCCAGCGTAAGATTTTATTTTACTCAAAAAAGACACACGAAAGTCATCAGGTTTTTATCAGGACGTGGTTATTTTTATTATCGAGTTTTCCCCCAGAATAACCTTGGTTGTTAGTCAGCCCTTCACTGAAAACTCTTACTTTATGAAAATTTTTGCCCCTGACCACTATATAAGGGTCCTCTTGAAACCATCTCCAAAATTCGCAAGATAGGAGATAAGCCTCTTCAAGCAAAGCGAGCGTACAGTCAAAGTAGGTCCTCATGTCCCGGGAATGCCGGGGTTAAAAATAGAGAACTTGAGCCCAACGAAGGAAACCGAAACTTATGATACGTTTATAAGCTCATACAGACAAACGCTCACAGAAGGACAAAAGTGCTTTCTTATCTACACATTTTTATCGTCATCAGAAAGGAAAGTCCAATGAAAGGGGTGGATGATAGAACATTGTTTAAACAGAAACCCAATAAGCTGATAACATAATATTTTCGTCGGGTTATTTGCTACATTGTTGTATGTGCATGAATTTTTATCCTTTCCAGAAAATGAGGATTGGAGTTTGGTCGTCGAAAGGGCTAAAACGCATAAAACATTACGTCACAAACACATATCTCGAAAAGTTTTTAACCGATTGGAATGACTCATAATACTTAATAAAATTAGGAGTGAGAGATCCACTTTCGTGACAAAACCTTAAAATCGGCAAAATGTCGCATACAACAATAGCAAATATCCCTCAACATAATACATGTATTACAGAACCGAAACAAAACCTTTCACATACGAATGTTGTTACGAGTACGTACGTCCCACAAGTTTCTTTAAGCCAGGGTAAGCCTTTTGTGCCTCCAAAGCTACAGAGCTCCTCCCGAAATGCTCCTAACAACAGACTTAATTAATTATGATTAAATTATTCTTTCAGATTTTCTTTATATTTTCCTCCTGTTTTTTTGGTTGAAAGGATAGAGGGCAGGGTTAGGGATTCGATAAGATTTACGGTTGAGGACAAGGACGGGGTTAGGGATAGGTATGTATACGTATGCGCCCTAGCGCCAAACGCTTGGGGTATAAACGTACTTGTAACAACAGCCTTCATAATTATCCGTTTTGGAGGGGTGAGGGACGGTTGAGAAAGGCGGGGGGGGGGGGGCATGGATCAGTTCCATTTAAAGACTGTGAGGGGTGACGGTGTTTGTCAAAATTAAGTAGCCGGGTATTAACAAGTAAACAAAAAAAAAAAACAGAAGACAATTTCCCAGAACGAAATTTAAATGGCATCCTGAGATTGCTGGTGTGCAATTAGTGAAAAACAGAAACTACTCGTGTAAGGGTTGGGGTGTAACTGTGCTCATTTTTGTTTAATTATTTATTATTGTTTTTAATGGAAGCGCATGTTGTACGGATATGGGCAGTGCATATCCCTACAACGCACACAATTCGATGACGTAGAACACACATCGGAATACTATATTACTGACCTTGTTAATTTGCATAGTTTTTAAAAACATGAATCGGCTTAGTAGCAAAACAATCCGACTTCTGCTCGGAGATTGCGTGATCTGCGCTAATAATAATTATAGTATTACTTGAGTGTACGTCGATCACCAGTGGCTACCCCAACCCCTTTTCGCCTGATTAGTCAATCTGACTACCGCCCCTTGATACAAACTGGCTAAACCCTCACGCCCCCAGGTCCATCTGACTATTCCATGTGTTGTCACTTCAAATTCGTGAACACCATAATAGTTTTGTTTCGTTTCAGCAAACCTTCACCAGTCGCGCTTTTTGGTAAACATGTTGTACGGATATTCACTGTCCATATCCATACAACACGTTGTACGGATAGGCACTTCCTGTTTGAATACCCATCTAAGATCTACATTTCTCGACCTCCTTTATCTGTCTCCTTTTTCTGAAAAAAAAAACTGGAGATCTTTTAGTTTGTAGAACAGGTATGACAAATGCACACTTTGACACTTGTTTAACCCTACTACTGTCGCAAGACAATTAAATGACAGTTTTTTTTTTAATACCTGGGCTGTCAGAACCAATTAAATCAGCATTTCAGGAAGGTCTACTCTGTTGGGGTTTCTAGACCAAAGACAGCCTCAAATGCTAACTTTGTTAGTTAAGACTATCAGTTCGACAATCCGTGGCATGATTTAGACACTCCTTCTTGACAGCAATAGGGTTAAAATGAGTTTTGGGCAGTTATCAAGCTGTTTCACAGTTCCAATTGATTCTAACTCTGACACTAAAGCCGCGAACGTTTTTGACGTCGAATTTCTCAGCTGTGCAAAAAGTGGAGTTGGAACAAATTAGTACTAAGGTGCCGATGTAACTGGCTTTGTAACCCAGGGTGCCGATGTAACTGGCTTTGTAACCCAAGGTGCCGATGTAACTGGCTTTGTAACCCAGGGTGCCGATGTAACTGGCTTTGTAACCCAAGGTGCCGATGTAACTGGCTTTGTAACCCAAGGTGCCGATGTAACTGGCTTTGTAACCCAAGGTGCCGATGTAACTGGCTTTGTAACCCAAGGTGCCGATGTAACTGGCTTTGTAACCCAAGGTGCCGATGTAACTGGCTTTGTAACCCAAGGTGCCGATGTAACTGGCTTTATAACTCAAGGTGCCGATGTAACTGGCTTTGTAACCCAAGGTGCCGATGTAACTGGCTTTGTAACCCAAGGTGCCGATGTAACTGGCTTTGTAACCCAAGGTGCCGATGTAACTGGCTTTGTAACCCAAGGTGCCGATGTAACTGGCTTTGTAACCCAAGGTGCCGATGTAACTGGCTTTGTAACCCAAGGTGCCGATGTAACTGGCTTTATAACTCAAGGTGCCGATGTAACTGGCTTTGTAACCCAAGGTGCCGATGTAACTGGCTTTGTAACCCAGAGTGCCGATGTAACTGGCTTTGTAACCCGTGACAGAGTTATCAGTGAGAGACGGATGTTAAAACCGAGAACAGACAAAGCTATCGGCGCTCAGCGAAAGTGTCTAATCACTATGAAGTTATGCGTTGTCACAGATGATGGGGAAATCTGAATGTCAGGAGGGCATAGTGGGGAAGTTGACGACACACTTCAGTTATTTCTGAATTCATATCGTCGAGCATGTCACAAAATGACGAATTCTGAAATACTCGACATGTGAAATTTTGGATTTAATTTGATGCGCGACGGCCTAAGGAGTAATTAGGACTGAGTTTCAGTTTGAACGGTGGGTCGGCACGGTAACAGCCACTTTGCGCCTCTCACAGTGGTTTTTTCGTCATCTCTCTTTGGGCTTAATTAGGAATGCAAGCAATATCTAGAAGCATTGGTTGTCATGGTGGAGGCCACTAACAAAGTAACCTGAACACAGCTTAATTGTATTCTACACGATTTACAGACAAATTCTAGGCGTTAAAGTATGGAAAGGTATGGTTTACATCGGTAACCTAACAATTGGAACTACAAAAAGTTCATTTGATTAGCAATCTGCTTCTGGACAACGGTATGCACAGTTATCGGATTTGTCAATATTTACACCAACGAAGTGTTTATCCGCCGATAATTATTTTATTAAAGGTTTTATTTTGGAAAAATCCCTTCACAATTATAATAGGTTCTGCAATCGCGTAGTAGTTAGCATCTACGCCTGTCAATCAGGTGACCGTGGTTCGACTCTCAGTAGGGTATTTATTTTTCTTATATAAAAGTGTTTTTGTTTTAATTATGAGGAATCAATCACTCTATTTTTTCTTTTTAATCGAACAACAATAATAGGGAATAAATCCAGTTGTTATTTTTTTTTTTGTATTTAGTCAACACCAATACTGACGGATAAACCCGGACGGATATTGTTGGCATTGTATGACCGAAAACGTCAAATCTAATATTCACAATTCTGGGCAAACTAGCTTCCAACAGAGGACAGCTATACACTCTGGTCTCCGTGCACAACCACACACACACACACACAGAGTCAGTTTTGAAGTCTAGGTGGACTTGGACATGGTATCCCAGCCGGCAACCTTATGTCAATCCGACGTAAATTTCCTTAGGATTGGTAGGATTTCAGTAGGGGAGGATTTTTTTACATGAAACCGACATCGGCCCGACATACACTACTTCCACGGGCCTTCTCTATTGTGTGTCAAAACATCATGCTCCTTAGATGCAGATTCGATGGTGTAATTTGTACGTATTACCAAAAAGAAAACAAATTCTTTGCTCTAGAAGCTTTGATTACATGAAACTTCAATCCTTGATTTGTCCCAAGTTGACGGCAGAGAGTTAGAACCTTGGCGTTCTAGAAGGACGAAAAACATACAATGCAGCCAAACGATCACTGGCTGGTTCACGAAAAGTTCTTCGCAATAGATAAATCATTTAACATCGCAGAGTACACTCAGTGTGCTTATGGTTAGCATGGCCAGCAGTGTAAAGACTGACACATGGGCTTCCTAAGTAGCAAGTCCAGAGTATTACCACAGAACGTAACTATGGCCAATCTCGTGTGTTCAGATAATCATGAAAAAACGCAATTCTCTGTTGTCTGGTGAGTTAAACCTAACTTGATTTTTTTTTGTATGTTCAGATTATTGCGATAAATAAAATTTAGCTCGCGGGCTTGTCTCGAGCCTTGAGAGAATTACACCAAAACCTAATAAAACCTTTCTGTTCTGTCTCGTAAGTTGAGAGTATGACAATAAAACCTCTCTGTTCTGTCTCGTAAGTTGAGAGTATGACAATAAAACCTCTTTGTTCTGTCTCGTAAGTTGAGAGTATGACAATAAAACCTCTCTGTTCTGTCTCGTAAGTTGAGAGCATGACAATAAAACCTCTCTGTTCTGTCTCGTAAGTTGAGAGCATGACAATAAAACCTCTCTGTTCTGTCTCGTAAGTTAAGAGTATGACAATAAAACCTCTCTGTTCTGTCTCGTAAGTTAAGAGTATGCAAATAAAACCTCTCTGTTCTGTCTCGTAAGTTGAGAGTATGAAAAGAAAACCTCTATGTTCTGTCTCAGAAGTTGAGAGTATAACAACAAAACCTAACTCTCTGTTGCGTCTCATAAGTTGAAAGTTTAAGTTAAAATTAATGTAACTTTGTTATGTCTGGCAAGCTGAGAGAATTACGATCGAGATTAACATTTTGGGGTCTCTGTACCATACGCCAGACGGAAGTAAATACATGTAATCCAACCCCGTACAGAAACATATTCAAAACAACAAAACGTGGCCCAGATACGAAGTATGAAAGTTTGAAGGTATGAAACTGAAGTTCTAATAATATGGAATTATAATTATACTTTCGTTCATCTGCCAGAAAAACACAGCGTACTCACCTGTTGCCCAGAGTCAAACTTTTCAACAAGGTTTCGTACTGTTCCCCCTGTCTACCTTACACACGTAGGATGTGTCATGTCATGTAATATGTGCCCGCAGGTGACACTATAGCCTACATGATACAGGTAACAAAACAGGATATAGTACGCAATTCAAAACGGGTTATTCCCGGAGCCTTTGTTGAAATGATTTTTGGGGTAGCGTTCCGCTCTGATTCGTTCAGTGTTGTCGTCGCAGCGGGTAGGCGAGAGATGTATAAGGTTATTGTAAAAAAAAAAAATAACAACGAAAAAATGTTGCATCCCGAATGCTTGATTCATACATTTGACGGTTCAAAGTACAACATTTCTATGAAAATCATTATGTAGCATACCATAATTCCTCATTCAAAGTGACAGGGAAGGGCTGCTTCTCCCCTCCCCCCTTCCGTTTTAACTCCCCCCCCCCCCCCCCCGTTTTCCAGCTCTCCCCAATTTTGCCCCCTGAAACTGGGCAAGAGGGGGTGGATTAGGAGGAAATGTTGACAGACCGGGTAATAGAGTATGTTATGGAAGAAAGGAAAACAGAGACAGACAGACGGACGGACAGACAGACATACAGATATATAGATAGATAGATAGATAGATAAACAGAAAAAAAAATAGATAGATAGATAAATAGACAAAAAAAAGTAAGACAGATAGACAGACAGAAACAGTGAAAGAAAGAAATGGGAAAGAAAGAGAGAGAAGGAAAGAAGTGGGTCACAGATTTCTTGCCCTTATTGTACCCGAACTTAAATCTGCAGGACGAGTATGTCACAAGACACCACAGGCCTATCCCCTTGTCAGCCTTGAGTCTTGGCGTTCAAATTCATGACGTATTTTTACTTCTTAGTACTGGTTACTCTCAAAAGGACGATTTCAAAATCACGATACTTTCTTCAATGTGACTTGTTTAAAAAAAACAACAACACTAAATTAAATAAATAGAAAACGTGAAATCGATTTCCCTTTGCCGACCTAAGTTAGTAAACACTGTCCATCTCAATGGTTCTCTTCATGGGTCATATCACCCTCCCCCCCCCCCCCCACCTCTTCCAAAGGCCGCGATTTTGAGTTCCAGGAGGGCGAAAACGAAGACAAGGGCGATAAAGGGGGGGGGGGGGGGAGGGGAGGTGGCAGGTGAAAATGTAAATAGGAACAATTTGAGGGCAAAATATTCAATGCAGTCGGTACAAAACACCTTCTTTTTTTTTTCTTTATCATGAATAATCAACAGGCCAATTATCATTAATAAAGCTTTAAAAAAAAATCTAACATCGTAATGTGTATGTAGTGCGTATGCTTGTGTGTGTGTGTGTGGGGGGGGGGGGTAGGGGGTAGGGGTAGGAGTTGGGGATGAGGTTTTTTTGGGGGGGTGGGGGGATTTTGGGGAAAAAGGGGGACGGGCGATGAGAGAAAATTTGGGACCCACGGGGGCGATTGTCTGAAAGAGGTTGAGAACCACTAGTCTACTTGGCTCAGGGACATTCCTTCGCTAATTCCTTTGGAATCCATAGCATTGTCTCCCTATTGTCTCTCTATAACACAGGGCTTTGTTATAAAAGATAGGCTACAATTTAATTATTTTTATTTTGGGGGGGGGGGGGCGCACATATTCATTTAACCCTTTAAATGCCAATGTTGTACAATCGCCAATTGTCACTGGAAAAACATTTTGGAAAATCATAGAGCAACGATGGTAATTTTCAATAATCTATTATATATTTCAGTAACTTGCAACCTTTGGCATGACTAACTGACCAAACTATACACTCTTCAGGCCTTAAATTTGGCAGGAAGGTGGCAGTTGAGATAAGGAAGATGATGGCTATGATTAAAAGTTGTTTACTTCAAACGTGTATTTTTAAGAAATAACAATGTTTCTTGCTATGTAACAGCTGTATTTTTGCATGTTTGTTTCGTGATATTATAGTACCGCCCATGTCATAAAAAGTAACCGTGTCAAGCGTTCAGTTTGGTGTGTAGTGTTCTAGTGCGCATGAGTTCTGAAGCAGGACTGCAGATTACTACTTTTATTGTAAGAGAGAGAGAGAGAGAGAAAGGGAGGGGGGGGGGGGCGGGGAAGCATATGATTGTTTATTCCGGGCAATGCCCGGTCGGTCATCTAATTGTATATGTTTTGGATATTTTAGATCCAGGCTGACCATTTGAAAAGACTAGTTATCGTGTCTAAGAGTAACGAAAAACAGAGAAATCATAACTTTCTGGTCTTGACATGGAATGGGTTAATTAAATTGAAATCAAACTATTAGAAGCCCCCCACCCCCTTTTTTCCCACTTATTTTTACAGCGATGTTTACCACATTTGAGAAAGAAAAAAAGAGGCCTGGTTCGCGCTGGTTTTCATTTCGACGACATGTAAAAACCTGTAGAAGGACCGTCTGGCTTGTGTCTCTGTATGCCAAATGCCCTATTCAGGACAATCTCACTTGAAATTTTAGCAGTGGATACTAAATATATGATGCCTTTTATTCTACTACGACTCCTAACGAAAAAGAAATTGAATGAACAGGGAGATTTGATTTTTAATCTTTAAAAAAAAAATAATTCCAGTCCGCATTATGTTTATGCACTCAACGCATTGGAGTTGCTCAAAAGTCAAGATGTTCTCAGCTTGAATAGGCCCATTGCGAATGACGTCACAGAGTGTTTTTGTTTCGTACTTCCGACACCTAAAATGGCGGATGGATCAGCTAACGAGTGTAACTTCGAGATATGTCTAAGCGGTTAAAATGCCTGCTGGTTTCATTGCAGTTGACTGTTATGACAGGGGTGGAAAGGATGGATCCAAGCTGGTCAGATTCCCTTACATCCGTATAAACAAGGGAAAGGAAGTGAAAGAATTGACCGAACGTCTCCCATGTGCGTGAGCACACGTGTCATTGTTTACTGTAGTGAACTTTTTCTTAGGTCGCCGCCGATTGGTGCAGTGCAAATCAGCTAACGAATCAAAATCAGTGCTACCATGGCCATGGTTACGCGTCGGTCCTGACAGCTAAAATGGCCGATATCGCAATGGGCCTATAGATTTGTATGAGAGAACACGGGGAGCATAGGAACTACAAGACACACGTGGTTCTGAACTGAAGTTGATTTCAGACAGAGCAAAGAGCTGATCCGCTGACCTCAAGGAAGAATACGGTACCTTCAACTTGATCATCTGTGATGTTCTGTACACTCTACGAAAACAAATCGTGATCACAATCGACAGGAGTGGATTTCATATTTCAGGGGATATACAACCCAACCAGGGACCTTACAGAAATCCGGCACGTAGTTCCTATGCCAAGTCTGCACATAAGAATGACGTTGTTTCAACATAGATCCTCTGGTTACGACATCGAGCCTGCATCTGTTTAATGTAGGGAACCCACCCTTATGGTAATCTTACCAACCCTACGGAAATCTACGTCGGACTGACGTTGGATTGCTGGTCGGGAAATTGACCGCCTGTACTGCTCATGTTTGACGCTGGTCTTCTTGCACGTTTAAACTGGCACGGAACAATTTTGAAGACCTACTATTTTGTCTCCACAACCATGCCAAAAAAAAAAAATGATACAAATTTTACGACTTTTCTTTATCTTGCGAACTCGCATGAAATTGAACAAGTTCGTAAAAACCGAAAACTGTCGAACGAATGGGAAATAACGGTGATCTGCTTTCGTAAGGGTGTCTAAATCTGACATATTTACAGATGGTAATTGACCGCTGGCCGTTTGTAGACATTTAGGTCACGCATTTTCTCTGACCTGAACTAGTTTTGTGACAGTGACGACAGAGGTATCACAACTGATCTACGAGCTGTATACATCAGCGACTGTGCGCCACATTTTGTGTTACACAAGACGGCGATTTGGAGACTCTATAATAAGGACAGGAGGACCAGGTTGCGTCAGTCTCTCAACAAATGGAAACATCTCGAAACCTCAACAAAAAAAAAAAAAAGTCTTGTGAGATTTCAAAACATGGCAAAACGGAAACGTTACTATGTAACAAAGCACCGCGTAAGAAATAATACCGTCTGCATTATTTTTTTATACGAGGTTTTGCCACATACAACATTTTCTGTTTGCCATATTTTGACTTTGTTTCAAGCATTGCTGCTACCCTACAGATTTTCTGTGGTTTTTATAATATCTTGTGAGATTTCCGGCGAGGGTATGGACAACAGACTTTGAGGTTTCCTATACATGAAATCAGCGAGCACAACCAAGACATCTCACTTCATGAAAATGCAACAAATGAATAAACAAAAAACTCTTTGGGTCACGGACAAGACCGACATTTTTTCACATGGCAAAATAATACTCATTATTCGTCCTTGGCATTAGGGCTTCTAAGGCCAAGGACGAATAAGTGCTTCCCCGTCTCCCCTCCTACCCCATGATTCCCCCTCCCCCACTTCCTCACTCCACATGGGTGGTACCTGATTCACGGCAATTTTCTTTTTGTGAACAGTCAAATCATTGCTTGTCCTGTCCAAAAAAGTTCAGATTCCAGAGAAGAAAGAAAATATGTACCGGTATATATATAACTTTCGAGAAGCCAAGCAATAATAATAATGAAAATGTTAAGGTTAGAAAAGACTGTTGTTATAAATATACACGAGTACCCCAGGCGTTTTGTATGAAGGGCGCGTACGTACACGTGCCTATCCCTTACCCCGTCCTTATCCTCAACCCTAAATCTTATCGAACCCCTAAAACTGCCCTCTACCCTTTCAACCAAAAAACAGGAGGAAAACAAAAACAAAATCTGAAAGAATAATTAATTAAGTCTGTTGTTAAGGAGTATTTCGGGAGGAGCTCTCTGGCTCTGGAGTCACAAAAGGTTTTGAAATACGTACCCCGGGGGGGGGGGGGCAAAAAAAAACAACAAAAAAACTTGGGGAACGTACATACTTGTAACAACATTCATTCCTAAAAGGAACATTAAGTTTGTGAAGAAACAGAATTGTAACAGGGAGTCTCTCCACCTCCGCGTGACGTCATTTAGTCAGTCTCTTTCGTGAAATGGTGAGAACTCTCAAACCCCCACTGCCCACGCGTGACGTCAGACCGTCTCACACAGACATTAACAACAATTACATACAAAGGTGAATCAAGATGTCCGATTACACCTACTATACAATCTACGATGATCGGACAGACGTGTACCCTGAAACTGCGGGGCGGGTATTGACGGGTAGGTAGGTGGGCATTGAAGAGGAGAGAAGCATCATTAGCGTGCACCTGATTATTATGACACAAGAAAGTATTCGCTGGGTAAATCAAACCTGGATATCGAGTATAAGAAATAACGGCCTGGAGGTGTTGCAGCTGCGGGCGGACATTTTTTAAATCTTTGAATTATGAAAAAATTTTTTGGGGTTGTTGTTTTTGTTTTTCTGAAATAAAAATGACGTGGGGTGGGGGGGGGGTGGGGGAGAAGGAGGGTGGATGTATGACCAAATTCATCGAGACCACAAAGTACAAGTCTCATAAATAATACATTCGATACTTTCTATGTTGTAACCGATATCAAGCTGCCATTTTCAAATTGTTTTGACTATACACCCATGGCCGGCCGGCCTCCTTGTCACAATTCTAAAGGAAGGAATGTCGAACTTCAAAATGAACTAAAAAAAAAATCTTCCGGTCACCATAAAATCACAGTGTGTGTTTAAAAAACTGTTTACGTAAAACCTTTAGCTTTGATGACAACAATCAAACTCGTAGGTCCACGCCATCATGCCTACCACAACGTCCCCGTCTATTCTGGCCTGCAATGCACACCGAGCTGAAACCACCGACGTATTCTAAAACAAACTTTAACTTGACCTTGGGCAATATTGACCTTGTGTCTTCCTTTCTTTCTTTTTTTTTAATTGTCGTGTGCACAGTTCAAATATTTACCCCGGTGGGAGGGAATACAGTGTAGGCAGAATGCATCCGTGTCTGCCGTGTGGGTGACGTAAGCTGGCAAGGGATAAGCGGGCAGGAGACACGTCACGGATGAATGTAAACTTAGTGTGCTTTTGTCTGAAGTTTGAACGATTTAGCTAGTATTCAAGTAATGTTACATTGTGGCGTCCAGTGAGGTTTGCACACTCGCTGAAGGAAAGCCAAGACAGTGCAAGATACCAAAATATTTCGAATAAGTAATAAAAGGATGGTTGCCTACGTGTGTATTTGTGAGTTCGGTATTGTTGTTAATTTTGTGGTTAGACTATTAGATGAGGTACCCGGCATTACCCGGGATAAATCGGTATTGTTGTTAATTTTGTGGTTAGACTATTAGATGAGGTACCCGGCATTACCCGGGATAAATCGGTATTGTTGTTAATTTTGTGGTTAGACTATTAGATGAGGTACCCGGCATTACCCGGGATAAATCGGTATACCCTCTCTGTGTGATGTAAACACTTTCCCATAATAATATTTCACAAAATCGCTTCAGAACACATGGACGGCAGGGCACTGCACGCCAACTGAACGCTGGCCAAATAGTCTTCCCGTGCGGTGCGCATTGCAAAGGGAGCACAAAAAGAGATCATTGTATTTTATATTTTTACAAGTTTTTCCCAAAAATTTGCCTGAAACTTGCATAGATACAATAGATCCATACAAGAGCGATTGGGTTAAATTATTTTACATCTCAGGAGATTAATTTCATAATTTTTGAAACTGTTATTCAGGCTGTAGCACTGAGCAAAAAAATGGCCAGATTGCACCACAATGAAATACTCCCACCACAATGAAGTACTCCCACCACAATGACATACTCCCACCACAATGACATACTCCCACCACAATGAAATACTCCCATCACCATGACATACTCCCACCACAATGACATACTCCCACCACAATGAAATACTCCCATCACCATGACATATTCCCACCACAATGAAATACTCCCACCACAATGACATACACCCACCACAATGAAATACTCCCACCACAATGACATACTCCCACCACAATGAAATACCTCCACCACAATGACATACTCCCACCACAATGAAATACTCCCACCACAATGAAATACTCCCACCACAATGAAATACCTCCACTAAAATGACATACTCCCACCACAATGACATACTCCCACCAGAGTGAAATATTCCCACCACAAATTGTGTATATAATAAAGATAACAAAGGATGCCAGTTCTTATTTACTCGTGAACGTCCACGAATTGTGGAACACAGTCGAGCAACTTTTTATTGAAAATGTTGCACTCGTAAGCCGAGCGCTAATGGTGTGGGAAACTGTTGTAACTCGGGTTTTACATATTTTCTTTTTTCAGAAAGAAGCAAAAAGCTGAATAACTTTCTTTGCTAGTTAGAATTTTTTTCAAAACCTTCTTTAATCTTGAGATTCCAGCATTTAAGCCCAAACTTATATAATATAACACAACCTGCAGGTTTCAAGGGTCGCAAACGCATTAATTACCTCAATTTAATTATTTGTTTGAAGTTCAGTTGTGATAGCTTGCCATGCATTGCAGCGCAAAGTACGGAGAATTCTGACGGCGATAGTCATGCCTTGCGGAAATATCGAGCTTGCTTTTCTAAAACTTTCAACTGATTTCATGACCAATTAATGTTTTACCTCCCTGTTAAAAAAATATGGCATATGACGCTGATGGTGATGATGGTATGATGATGATGAAAATGATAATGATGATGATGGTGGTAATGATGATGATGATGGTGGTAGTGGTGATGGTGATGATGATGATGGTGCTGGTGGTGATGATGATGATGATGATGATGATGGTGATGATGATGATGATGATGGTGCTGGTGGTGATGATGATGATAAGGATGGTGATGATGATGATGATAAAGCTGATGTGATGATGAAAGTAGTGATAACAATGATGATAAGCCATGAAGAAGAATTTAATACAGTGCGAAATATTGGATTAGCTTACAAAATTGATTGTGCACTCTGTTATACTGTGTTGTAGTTTTACCTTCTGATAATGCTTTTTACACGTGTTTGAGAACGTTAAGTAATTTAACACAGCTGGGCAGTTTAAATTTTTTGTGATATTGCTATGAATATAATGATGGTGGTTTAGATGAGGATGCCGATGATGATAGTGATATATTATGCATGAAGTACGAAGATGCATAAAGATTAAAAAGCAAAGAACTCACGATAGCCGCTGGAAAATGAATAACTTCACAGTCAGTGTGCTACACAATATTGGAGAGTGTAGGCGTTCAGTACAAAATCTTAAAATTTCACGAGATCGCCAATAGCAGGTACTACACACTTCTTGTGATCGGGTCCAAATCAATTCTGATCTTCAGCATCAATTGGGTTCGAACTTCTCAGGTCAATACGTCAACGTAAATAGGTCAATATCACTATGTGGCACGCAAAGTATGTTTGCTCTTTAATTAGGTCACTATTTACGACAAATCAGCAATCGTTCGATCATCAGTACTTGGTGTTTGGAATAGAAATAGGTCACTGTCCTGTAGAATTTTCTCTTAAACGTTCACAACAGACAGGAGAGAATGATTACATTGCACAACCTCCAACAGCGAGAAAAAGCGAAAACTTACTAGAATAAACGAAACTTGCTGCATAAGCGAAAACCTGCTAGAATAAGCGAAAACTTGATAGAATAAACGAAAACTTGATAGAATGGGCAAAAACGTGACAGAATTAGCAAAAACTTTTTAACATAAAGGCTTGTTTACACTGGTAGGTTTAGGAATAGAAAAAAGGAATGGGGGACTGTATGGGAAGAACTCTCCTGGCTTTCTGTCTCTTGTTTTCCGATTTCCCCCATCGAAACGCTGTTTGTTTACCATGGTCCGTTTTCTGAATGAGAATCGACGCGCATCGTTTGTTTTGGTCATGTTTCGAAGGGGGAAATCGGAACAAAAAAGTGGGAAAGCCAGGAGAGTTCTTCCCACACAGTCCCCCATTCCTTTTTTCTATTCCTAAAACCTACCAGTGTAAACAGGCCTTTAGCAAAAACTTGATAGAATCAGCAAAACCTTGCTAGAACCCGCCAAAACTTCCCCAGACTTTATTGTTACGGCAGATCTTGCAACAAACAGTTTTATAGTTCGTTCTAACTGCCATACCGTCAATCTGGCGGGCCTTCTTCAGGACAGACCCACAGTCCCAGATGTATAGCACCCCGACACTCTGCAGAACTTTTGGAGCAAATCCCTAGTAATTTCATTCTGCGGTGGGAAAAGTCACGATACTGTCGGCACGTGCTGGCGTGCCGTGAACAAATTAATTCATTTTTAATAAATACATCAAATGTTTTTAAGGGACAAGCCCCAAGAATGTACCAGAAAGAAAAGGAACAAGAAAACAATCAAGAATAGAGCACAAGTAGCCTTCGGCTGAGGATCCCGCGAAACAAAAACCTTCCAGTGCAACAAACAGCTGAAATTAAATACTAATTAATGAGATGATTTGATTCGTTAGGAAATTGACACAGCTCTCGAAGCCTTTCGGCTCAGTACTGACAGTCAAATCTTTCTCCCCGGGACACCCAAAGTAGTATGAGGGATTGGCTGATGACAACGATGATGATGATGATGACGGGAACCAACTGCATTTTCCAGAAATGAGGATAAACTCAAAGTTTTTATTAGCCACAACTTTAAAACCAGAACAAATCTGATGTATAACATTTGATATAATATAATACATTAAACCAAGGGCCAAGCTGAAACTTCAACATCGCTCGTGACTTTCTGGTAAAATCTGTCTCTTCGTACGAATTATCTCTATATAATACATTAACACTGCAGCGCTGCACATATTAGGATTAGAATAAGGGTTGTAATTGTTTACTGGGGCATTTTTCTCGAGGAATCGGAGGAATGGTCAGTGGTCAGTGGGCAGTGGCAACCTGGATTAGTACGAATTTGATGGTTCGATCTACCAGTTATACAAAATTCATTAGGTGGAGTGTTCGCCTGGTGTGCTGTTGGTCTTGGGTTCAATTCTCCATTGCATCTTTATCACACCTCTCGTTCTGCTATGTATTAATTGATTTATCCATTCATCCATTCCCCCATCCATCCATCCATTCGCCCGTCCGTCCGTCCATCCATCCATCCGTCTGTCTATCTATCTATCTATCTATCTATCTATCTATCTATCTATCTATCTATCTATCTATCTATCTATCTATCTATCTATCTATCTGTCTGTCTGTCTGTCTGTCTGTCTGTCTGTCTGTCTGTCTGTCTGTCTGTCTATCTATCTATCGATTTGTCTGTCTGTCTGTCTCTGTCAGTCAATCAATCAATCAATCAATCAATCAATCTATCAATCTATCTATCTATCTATCTATCTATCTATCTGTCTGTCTATTTATCTATCTATCTGTCTGTCTATTTATCTATCTATCTGTCTGTCTGTCTGTCTGTCTGTCTGTCTGTCTGTCTGTCTGTCTGTCTGTCTGTCTGTCTGTCTGTCTATCTATCTATTTTGCTTCTTTTTCTCTCCCTCTTTCTTTGAATTTTGTTCATAATATTGTTTGAGAATTTTTCCAAGATTTTTTGCACCAACGTATCGTAAACTTCGGCCTATATATGTCCCAAGTATTTGACACGAATGAGCGGGGGGAGTATTTTTCCCATTTGTTTGACACATGGTAAGGGAGTGGTTGCTCAGCTATGGTGTCACTGATGTTCATGTCACTACTATCATGGACTAAAATTCCCAGATAAAATCTTTATCACAGCTCGGCATGTCAATCCCCTTGTGTTACACGTCCGATTAGCGGTTATCAAAATATTTGTGCGGTCTCTTGACCCCTGATACAGTTCACTGATAACCAGCACTGATTAGTGGTGATATCCAAAATCATAACAAAAACAATGAGAAATTAGGCGATGGAACGAAAACACACAGACACAGAGAAAAAGACAGAGATAGAGAGAGAAAGAGAGAGAGAGAAAAAAAGAGAGAGGGGGGGAGGGGAGAGGGAGAGGGGGAGAGGGAGAGAGGGAGAGAGAGAGAGAGGGGGGGAGGGAGAGAGAGAGGGAGGGAGAGGGAGAGAGAGAGAGAGAGAGAGCGAGCGAGCGAGCGAGAGAGAGAGAGAGAGAGAGAGAGAGAGAGAGAGAGAGAGAGAGAGAATTTGAATATTTCCATGGGACGAGTGAGAAACGACACGAAAGCTGATAAAACATCTCTTTTGGCATTGACCATTATGTAAACAGTAAGTATACTATGTGAATTTATCAATAATTGATATATATTGCACGCGTCTCGCTCTATGACATGAAATGTTTTTGCCTGATGTAAAATTATCTTGTCAATCTCTCACAGATAACTGGGCATGTTCGACAAGAGATGTCAAAGGTTAAAGTTGAGATGGAAAGTAACGGGTGATTCGTCTCTGTCTTTGGCAGCACAAAATACCTTTTGCTAGGGGGACATAGTGGTTTTATATAGAGAGCTGTAGACCCATTGCGGATATCGGCCATTTTAGCTGTCAAGACCGACGCCTCACCATGGCGATGGTAGCACTTCAGGCGTCGCGAACCAATCGGCGACGAGCTAAGAAAAAGTACGTGTGTTCACGCACATGGGAGACATTCGGCCAATTCTTTCACTTCGTCTCCCTTGTTTACACGGATGGTAGGGAATCTGACCAGCTTGGATCCATCCTTTCCACCCCTGTCATAACAGTCAAGTGCAATGCAACCAGCAGGCATTTTAACCGCTTAGACATATATCTGGAAGTTACACTCGTCAGCTGATCCATCCGCCATTTTAGGTGTCGGAAGTACAAAACAAAAACACTCTGTGACGTCATTCGCAATGGGCCTATAGACCTTTTCAACTTCCGCGTTACGGTTGTTTGCGGGGAGCCGCACGGCATCGAAAAGCACCGTGTAGGGCAAAAACCTCATCTTGCCTTGATGATGGCATCTGAATATGTGCACATTCAAAGCAAAGATGCATTTTTATGCCAGAACCAGCACGTAACGGGTTTGAACAGTTGGGTGCCCAACAACAGGATGGCATCGTTCGACCGTTGTCCACCGCTTCCGCCCTACACGCCGCCATTTTGTTTGCAAATCACGTGATATGGAGGACGGTAAATTAAAATGGTCTATAGCTGAACAATGAACACTACTCAGTATTTTCTCTATTTGGCTTTGTATTTTGACTACGGACACCTTAACAATATCTGGACATAAAATACAACATGTACCGTATGCGGCTGTTGTTACGTAACCACGGTATTTTCCATTGTAAGCCAAAGCTGAGCAGTGAACACAATTCAGTATTTTCTCTATTCAGTTTTGTCATTAGACTTCAGCCCGCTTACAACAGCCTGTACACAAAATGATGCCCATGTACATGCATGTACACGTACAAGTTCAGCATGATCGTTTATCATATTTTCACTGCAATGACAAATCTGTCTTGTTGAAAAATGACTTCACAAACCTTGATTGGGTGTTGACAGCTCGTCTAGATCTAACATCACTAGATTGTTACGAACTAAAGGGACATACATAAAGTGTGCGCTGGAGTCTGCCTAGTTTAGCTCCCCATGCACGAATTTCATACACTTGGTTTCAACCCCCCCCCCCCCCTCGGTCAAACATACAGCCATTAGAATGGTGAATGTCCCTAAAGCCTTGATGGTTCAAGGCTTTCAATGGCCTTATACAGGAACCATTTGGCTGTTTCACTTCATGTCCGTCATGAAGAGGTTGTTGTGGTCAATGAACTAAACCTAATCCTAGTCCCTATCTAAATCTCAACCTTGTAGCTTCGCGACCTAAGTTCTTCTTTGTAGAAACAAAATTTAATTACAATCCAACAACTTAATTTGCTGAAAATTAAATACAGAAAAACTCACTAAAACCTAATATTATTTTTTTTGTTGAAATTATTGCCATAACAGCTGTGAAGCGTAGGTGTGGGCCCCAGACTCCCTACATTGAAGTTTTTCGTATGCAAGAGGTAACTCCCTATCCTTCTTCCACCCCCACCTCCCTCCTCGCCTGTGCGGGTACTCTAGAGATGACCCCTAGTTAGAATGTTTTACTGCAATGTTTACACAGTCAAGAACAACATCCCGCTAATTAGATCTACCTATCCCATTTTGCCAGCATCCCATGCGGTATGACACACACATTTGTAATGGATTAAAAACTTTGCCATGTAAAGGGAGATACCAAACAAAACAAAAGAATTACGGTTTTGTTATTTTTTTCCTGAGATCAAAATCGTCTATAAATAACTAGTAGTGGTACCATTTGATCGTCCCATAGAAATCTGACTTTTGGTAGTTGAGAATACATGAAGAATTCTCGAGAAAATCAGTGGACCCACCTGTCTTGGGCTGCATTCACATAAGAGTCGCTCTTGACCGGAAAACTGACGTACTGAGTTCGGGACTTTTCTGGAAACTCGTCCGTCTTATTTCTGAGGGACACCTTGGAGTTTTGATAGGCATCTTTGTCCATGGAAGCAGCACAGGCCAACATTTTGTCACACTAGAAAGCCGTCAGAATGTTGTTGTTGTTGTTGTTTTTTTAACAGCTTTCAGCTAAGTGTATTCTCTTGCAAGACGAATTCACTCTCTTAAGGTTTCCAGAGTTCACTCAGTGTTGGTAAAAAGTCAATAAGCAATTCTTCTCTGTCTCTTTCTGGGAATGTTCGCCAGATGACGCAGTTTTGAATTCAGTTGTACACAAAATAATGCTGATCAATCGTTATCAGTGCGCAGTGTCAGCGATTTGAATAAAAAATGACGGGTTGCAATGTTCAATTCAAGGACACAGCAAATTTGAAACAAAACTGGGATTTCTGATAAAACTAAACAGTTTTCCAAATAAAATGAAAATGAATCTTGAATTATCCAGTTCGAATTGATACGATATCAGACACGCCCCAACTCAAAATGTCAAAATCCAGTTGACACTGATAGCTGCTGATTGTTCGCGATGGCGTTGGCGTGTGATATCGGCAAACTCTCGCTCACTGATGACATAGAAATGTTATTTTGGCCGCCCTCTGATGGTCCAAATCGGTCACTCGTTATCAGGGTGCAAAACAAACGTTTATTTTCACGGAAAACAAAAAAACAAAATCACACAATGTCGTATCAGTAAGTAAGTAATGTTTGCTGCGTAATATCCTTTAACACATTCGATGATTTAAAACTCAGATTCAACAGCTCATCACATATTTCACCAAAAACGGCAGATGTGTCTGACTGCAAAAAACTAGGATTAGATCTAATACAAAAAATGAAAAGTATAGTTATTCTATTTTTCTCGCTGTTCAAGTGGCAGTAAAGTACGACAAGAAATGATAACACATACGGGCGTATTCGAGAGGGTTATTTTATTGTGCTGGGTAATTACTGCCAATTTGTTGCCATCCTCTTTGTTCCTGACACAGCTTAACTGGCAACTTGGTGGCCGCTCACCAGCCATGCGCATTCCCTCAGCGCTGTGTGTGGAAGTTGCCACAAGTTAGACCAAACCAGCAGCACTGCGTCTGTTATTTCGTTGGGTTGGCCTACATCTGGCACAATTCACCGAGTTTCACTGACTGTCATTTATTTTGGTTGAGGTGTGAGAGGGCAGGGGTGGGGGACACTGTGCAGTCAAGGGCCGTCCATAAAGTATGCATGTCCGATTTCGGCGGTTTTTACTCTCTCCCCCATATATACACTGTTCATACGTTTTTTACCTCATACTCCCTCCCCCACCCCCTGCCCCGACCCCATTTTGAGCGAGTGTACGACCATTATAATGGTAACTATTCATGATCAGGATTTAATGTTATAAAACTGGAAGTGACATTCTGCGCGTACTGTTTGACTCTCATGTGTACATAGCCTGTATTTGATTTATATAACAGTTCTACAACGTTTTTGTTGAAAAAAAAAAAGCAAGTAAAACCACAATTTTAATTAATTGCCAGACATCTCACTAGATACAGATGTATATGTTATCTATTATATATTTCAGTAACTTTGGCATGACTAACTGACCAAACTATACACTCTTCAGGCCTTAAATTTGGCAGAAAGGTGGCAATTGAGATAAGGAAGATGATGGCTATAATTAAAAGTTGTTTACTTCAAGCATGTATTTAAAAAAAATAACTATGTTTATTGCTATGTAACATCTGTATTTTTGTTTCGTAATAAATTATATAGTACCGCGCATGTCATGAAAAGTAACCGCATCAAGCGTTCAGTTTGGTAGTGTTCTGGTGCGCATGAGTTCTGAAGCAAGACTTATTCCGGGCAATGCTCGGTACGTCATCTAGTAACTATATAATTAACTAGCCGACCCGCGCAAGATATATCTTGCAAATTTTCCATGTAATAAGCGCAACCGTATATCTAGATCTAGGCTACATTAAAACGGCATTTGGATTCCATGCTAATTGCTATAACTAATAGAACTTACTGTTACACCATAATTTCACACAGATTTATTTTATTTAACTACACGTTCTACGAACGGTTTCGTTTCTTGGTGCGGAACCAAACTTCCGCGTTCAGTCGGCGCGTCAAAATGGTATCATTCTTCCGGTTCTTCTTCTTCTTCTTCCTTAAAACTGGTTTTCTCAGATTTGAGTATCTCACCAGTGCGCAATAAAAATCGACTCGGCCCGTGTCCCTGGGAGTTAAAAATTTATATACATATAAGGGTGTAAGAAGCGGGAGTCGATTAGATTTATAAAAACTTATAAAAACACTTGATTGTGGCCATGAGCAGATCAACCAATCTTATCACTGGGTTTATAAGAATATCCATGCAGCCTGTTCAGTAGCTAGCTCTCAACGTGTGCTTTTCCAATTTTTTCTTAAAAGAGTCTAGGCTACTGCACAATTTTAGGTCCTCCGACAAAGAGTTCCACAGCCTCAACGTGCTCGGATAAAAAGAATATAAGTGGCCGTCAACACTGGACGAAGGTATGGCATAGGTCTGGCTATTCCGCCTAGTCTTACTAAAATTAATCCCAATGTGTTCCATGGGTATATCCATCAGACCGCATCTACCTTTAAAGAAGCTGATAATTTTATTTCTTGCCCGCCTCTCCTCTAGAGGCATCCAGCCAAGTTTTTGCATATTAATCTTGGTGTTACCCTCCTCAAATTTATAGTTGTTTGTCACGAATCTGGCTGCTCTTTTCTGTATCTTTTCTAGATAATCTATGTGGGTTCTACAATGGGGGTCCCAGATGCTACATCCATATTCGAGTATTGGTCTAACAAGGGTCTTATAACATTTATCTTTAACATCCATGGGACAGTCTGAGATATTTCTCCTTAAAAAAGCTATTACTCCATTTGCCTTACGACTAATTGTGCTATACTGTTGTTTCCATCTAAGTTTCCTATCAATAACTATGCCAAGATAAGTAGCTGTTTCTGTTTCCTCTAATTTCACTCAAAATGGTGAATTAAAATAGAATGACCGAAAAATATCTATTTTGATAAATTCGGGGACAGGAGTTTTCGTATGTTTTATGTGACGGTATGTAGATACTGTCGACGTCTGTAAATTTTGAAGCGTGTGGGCTAAGTATGAACGGAGGAATAGGCTAACATAGCCTCCAAAGTTCACTTTTATAATAATAGATTATAGAGTCAGAGGGGGAACATGCAAGCACCTAAAGCCGTTCAGGTATGGCAATTAGTTTAATCCTTTCATTGCCAATGATGTAAAGCTGATTTTTGATAGTTTTGGTAATGCGTACATCCTATAAGTGCCACCTTTTCATGCTGAAGATACGGTTTGAAATTGTAACACCTGTCTGTAATGTAAAAATGAGCTGCAGAAAAACGATATTTATGGTCACCTAAACACGACATCATTCACATTTTACTGAGCCGGCACTGAAAGGGTTAAAACTGTGCAAGACAGATTGATGAGGTGGCATCCCTTGTGTTACTTCTCTGCTTACAGAGTAGAGGGGCCAGTCGATTCAGCAGCTCATCAAAACTCGCTGCAGACATTCTAAAGTAATTCAAAAACTTTCTCTCATCATCCTTGATATAGCGGAGCGAAAGCTCCAGGCATTGGTCTCTGTAGGTTTAAAGGATGAGCCCGCTTTCCTGCCTCCTGAACCCTTTTTATGTGTTTTAAAGGAATCGCATAGTGCATATCCGTACAACGCACACAATTCGATGACGTAGAACACACACCGGAATACTATATTACTGACCTTGTTAATTTTCATAGTTTTTAAAAATATGAATCGGCTTAAGAGCAAAACAATCCGACTTCAGCTGCTCGGAGATTGCGTGATCTGCGCTAATAATAATAACTTGAGTGTACGTCGATCACCAATGGCTACCCCAACCCCTTTTCGCCTGATTAGTCAATCTGACTACCGCCCATTGATACAAACTGACTAGACCCTCACGCCCCCAGGTCCATCTGACTATTCCATGTGTTGTCACTTTAAATTCGTGAACACCATACCAAGTTTTGTTTCAGCAAACCTTCACCAGCCGCGCTTGTTGTACGGATAAATACACTTCCTTTTAAAATATAGGTAGTAGAAGCACACAAAAAATCTTCCTGAACATTCATGTTGACAATGGACTTGTGAAGGGGATTGTGGCCGTGTCGTGATGTGCCGTGTCATTCACGGCTCACAACGGCGCAACCCCCTGGAATGCACGGCGCCCTCCCGTATATTTTATGGCGGCAGGAAAGTCGATGTGTCTGTAACCCCTGGTCGCTAGGTATGCGTTTCATATCCTGGGATGGTTAGAGGATTGTTGCAGCTGCTAAACTTGCATTTTCTTTTATTTATCAAAACTTGATAACTTGCAATTCTTTCTTAGAGGGTCCTCCAGATGAGAAAATAAACTACAACGCACAGAGAATCATGCAGCTCGTCTTGTCAGTATGTTATCAAAATCCCAAAACGCAAGCTCTACAGAACGCCTGTTTTAAATCAACTGCACTGGCGATCAGAGGCAAGGTGCTCGCCTCTCGTGCCGAAGATACTAGGTTCGATCCCCAGTCGGTGCATCCATGTTGGCATTTTTTTTTAGAGGGGGGAATTCCTGTCCCTGACCCTATGGTAGGCAGGATCGAGCACCTAGTCTTCTCGGATTAAGGCCAAAAAACTCGGATGGCCTGTGTGCACGTTGCGCACGTTAAAGATACCTTGGCAGCTGAAAGCCGAGAAGAGCAAGCCGAACAAGGCCGCTGCCCGGGCAAAATTCTAAAACAAACGAATCCCCACCACAAAATCACACAGAAACAAGAACAAGAAAAATATCAAGAAGATGAGTGAGGTGTAAATACCGAACCAGCGAAACCTCCTCAAATAAAGACCGAAACACTTGACCAGTTAGACTAGAATGTGAAATCGCCGTTTTATGTCACCGTTCAAGATTTTCCATCATTCGTTTCAGATCTTGTTTCTGTTCATAAACCAACGACGGTGTCAAGATCTAGTAGCACCACCGGCAATAATTTCACAAAGCCAAATTATAACCTGGAGACATTCGGTAGTTGTTCCTTTTCAGTTTTTGATCTAGTAATACCAGTATTTGGACTGGCTGAGCTTGCAAGTTCCATCGAACACAAAGGAGCTGAAATCCATCACCCGGTTTAGAAATAATTTTTTTAAAATCTGTTTATTTAAAAACTGTTTTGACCATTGATGGAAAGTCTGTGCCATGTCCGGTAAATGGGGTGGTTTGTGTGTGTGTGTGTGTGTGTACATCCAATCGTGCCAGTGTGTGGTTGTGTACATGTATGCATATGAGAGGGGGTCAGTAGTTTGTTTTTCTCCCCTCGAGAGCTCCCTGAGCCGTCGGCAAAAGTGCGTTGTATAATTTACTTTCTTCTTTATCTTGTTGTTATTTTAATTATGAAATAATGTTTTTTAAAGTTAATTTGATCTCGATTGCAACAGATTATGGTCTCTCCCCCTGAGACAGCAGCTGTGTCAATTTTAATAATACCACTAGTGTCATATGTTTCCCAAACCACATTCGATTCTCTATAATTTACAGTTGGGTAATCGTTTTGGCCATCTACTCACACAATAATAGATTGCACCACATTCTAATGACACTCACGTTGAACCCACCGCAAGAGGACAGAGCACTACACACTTCACCATTTTGAGTGAGTACATTGAGCTATTTACTCGGCGTGTCAAGCGTTGATTTCCTCCACTGTAAACCAGAGATTTCCTGTCTCATCCCGCGAGGTCAATATTGTCTGTGTCTACCTACACAATGTGCCACAGTGGCAAAGTTTGCAGAGGAGGGGAAATTTTCTATTGTGAATCTCGAGCTACCGGATCTGGAACACCAACAGAAAATTTCATAATACTTCAAAAATCCGCAAAATGATCTATGTTAGATAGGTCTCTGAGAGCCGGCGTCGCCACGTTAAAGTTACATTGGCGATTGGAAATCGAGAATCGCAGGTCTAACAACGTTGCTGCCCGGGGCAAATTAAAAAAAAAAATCTCTGCCACAGAAACACACAAAAATATTTACAAGAAAGACACAAACAACTAAAGTGAGGTGAGCATGTCAAGAGCAGCGAATCTCTTGATATAAAGACCTAAAACAAAACAAAACAAACTATATCACGTATCTGTGCTGTTTTTCATTATCATTACTATTTTTTCTCTAAATCAAATTATTTTTAAAAAGATATGAATGAATAGAAACAAAATCTGGCATATCCTGACAAAGAGACCCAGAGCTAGCTTCGAACGCCAACGGTGTTGGATTCATACCCAGGTTGCCAATATGTAAATTTGACTCAGAATTTTTTTTTCTTTTCTGGCCAGAATTGTCATACCCGTGAATCCAGTTTGGATAAGTCAGAGCTTTCAAATCTTCTCTGCTTAAAATTTAAAAATGTCTTAAGTAAACTTCGTATCCATAAACATTCTTTGACAATACTTTCACATGTTTGGAAATTGAGATTATTCAGCGTTGTTGTGATTCATGATTCTAATCTTTTTTATTTTTCTTCCTTTTCAACTAAAACTAAAGAATCGTAACTCATTTTTTCCCCTTAAAAATGGAAATGGAAAGAAAAAAGATGAATAAAACTTTGCTGCATGTAGGACATCTAACCCACCGAGACTGGCCGAAATCTCGCTGGAGAACGTGGTCGCAGGCGATTTAAAAACAAAGAAAATGTATTATAAACAAACAAAAATTTGGATAAAATCTGGCAGTAAAGCCAGGCCTCGCGGTCCAACATTTCAAGGAATTCCAAAGGTCAACACAAACACACACACACACACACACATACATACGACTAGATACTTATTCTCGTTTCTTCACTCTGAAGTTTATAGGTTAAGTGAAATAGTAGGGTCAGAGAGTTTGAAGCAATCCAGGCTGAACTATTCAGCCAATCAGAAGACTTGTAGTTGAAAACTTCCAAACCTGAACGTTGACGTACTTGCTTCCCCTTGATCAAGTTTACGGAGAGGTTATCTGCCCCCACGTGACTAACTTGGGTTTTGTTGATCGTTTTTTTTTTTTCCTTTGTAAAGTCACGACCTGAGTCCTTGTTTGTTCCATCTCCATTTTCTGAAAAACTGGAGATCTTTTAGTATATAGAAGAGATATAACAAATGCACACTTTGACACTTGTTTAAAATGTGTTGTGGCACTTATCAAACTGTTTCACAGTTACAGTTTACTCTAATTCCTTTTTACTAAAGCCGCAAATGTAATGTCGGATTTCTTAGTTGTGTAAAAAGTGAAGTTGGGACAGACAAGAACTACGGTCAGGAAGTTACAGTGTTGACATTTAGATTGGGACTAGGATTAGGATGTGTTCATTAACCACAACACCCTCTTGCTTTTCTTTCTCTGTACAGCTACCATCGAAAGTATAATACGGTGTTGTATTACATGTACAGCGTGGGGAGGCAATGCCAGAGAAAATGACAAGAACAAAAGTAGCAACACGTATCATCAAGAAACCATGCAACAAGACAGATACCCAAGTGTCCATGCCATGTTACCAAAGATACTAGAATTGGCAAGATAAGACAGCTAGTGCTTTCAGCGTGCACAGATTTCGCACCGCCACCTAGCGCCAAGCGCGTGGGAGTCATGAAAAGTGCCGACTGGAACAAGATAAATCTTCCAAATTCTTTTTGTACCAAGTCCAACCGCAAATCTAAATTTAAGTTACGTTAATAGCCGTTCTCGGATTCGATGCAAAATCCAAGAGAACTTATTGTTCCACCACAAGTTCAGACAGAACTACACAGATGTCATCAAGTTGATGTTCGACCAGCAACAAAAAACTTTCGATAAAGGATTTTTGATTTAATTTGAGGGAAAATTGGTCTTTTTAGCGGTTCAAAACTCGTCAATAGACAATAATAAAGACTGAAGTTTGTCCAAAATGGATGTGTCCACGTGAAGCATCTTCAAAAATTGAGATGGTAAACACAGTTTCATAATTTTTGTTTGACTAATCACGGAGCATTAGGTGATTAAATGTTCGCCCTTTAGCTCTGTAATTAATTAGATGCGTCCTCTTGGCCTCCAGAGGTGTGGCCAAAGTGTGTCTCTCTGTACAAGTCTAATGAATCAGATATGACAACTGCTTCATTCTAACAGGATGTAAGTCACTTACGAATGTTTATTTTGGTCTGGTAGTTGTCGTCGCTGTGAGGACGATAATGTTGTTGTTGTTGTTTTTGTTGATGATGTTGATGTCACGATTAATTTGCTATTTCGACGGATGTGGGATTGAGGGAGACGCCGGATAGGATAAGGTTGGTATTTATAAACAAAAGACAGGGCGAATTTTATGACCAACTGAACGCACCTATGACTTGTGATGTTGTGGTGCGAATTGGTGTGTTGCCGGTTATGTGGGATAACGTTTAAAAGTGCTGTGAGGTGCGGTGCGATGCTGTGTGTTGAGTCCTGCGGTTATGCGTCCTGTTTAAGTGCAACGAGGCTATTTTTGGACCCACGTCATACGAAGTACGAGTGAGTTCACGAGTTCCGTTCTTTTGACGACCGTCCTGGGTGTGATCCGAACCTCGGATCTATCGCACTCAGACCAGCGCTCCTATTATTGCTAGTCACTGCGGCGGCGATGCAATGATCGATTAACGGTGCTACGGTGTGGCGCGGATTTGATATGGTGCGGTGTGGTCTGGTAATTTTGGTGCGATGATGTTGATGATGATGTTAATTCTTGCAGCCGCCGTGGTTTCCTCAATTTGATTATTCTTAGCAGTGTAGCGACTGATGATGATGACTGATGTGGCAAACGATGATGGAACAAGATATAGGAAATGTAGAGTTTGTTATGGTATGAGTCGTTAATTATAGTTTCCTCGGTGAATGAGATGATGATGGTCATGATAATGATGGGATTTTTAATTATTTTCCTCTGATGATGCTGATGATGATGATGATTGATGGTGATGATGATAACGAGGATGATGAGGGTGCGATGATGAGGATGCGATGATGAGGATGCGATGATGAGGATGCGATGATGAGGATGCGATGATGAGGGGTCTTTTAATTATAGTTTCCTCAGCCGATGGTGGTGATGATGATAATGACAATGCTGATGATGATGATGATGGATGAAAACATCGACGACGAAGGTTGTCGGTGATGATGCTGACGATGACAGACGTTAGTAGAGAGCGAAGAAGCAAGGCCGTTGTTTATACACTTTTGGGGAAACGAAAACAACAGGTTTTTCCTGTAAAAATAAAATACGCAGTGGACAGAAACCATTGGACGTTCCAGAAAGCCCGACAAGAACAGTCATGCATTGTTCCAAATGAAAAAGACTGAAGACAGAACAAACGACCTGAAACAAAGAAGACAGAGGCCCACCCCCCCAACCCCCAAAAGCCACCGCCATGGTAACCATGAAACAGTCCTTGACCTCTCTACTCCCCCTCCCCCCCCCCTTTAAAAACTCTAGCACGCTAACATGGAAATGACTCTAACCATGCCCCCCTCCCCCAAACAAAAAACCTGCACTGCACACACACACATATATTTATATCGCGCCCGCACACACCCTCACAGACTCACACACACATCTATACATACACACATACACACAGACACATATATGCACACACTGTCACATATCATATACGCACGCACACTTCCTTACACACACACCGGCATACCTCTCTCACGACAGCGAGGGAATGTCTCTATGACAAGGACATGGTGTCTAGAACAACGTCAAGTGAGCACTTGAAAATGATTCACTCTATCATCATGTGCGAATCTTCTCAAGTGCGGAAGCCCATTGTGTCACTTGACATAACTTTTGAGGTTCCATATCAGTCTCTCTTTATGAATCTCTGTCTCTATCTCTGACTATCTCGTAAACAAAGTGGTAACGCTGAGGTTTTTGGCACTCAGTTCAAAGTTTTAGTATTTGGCAAACACAACTCTTTGTAGAGGCAGAGGTTGAAACACAGATCGGCAAACTGATAGACAACCAAAAAGAAGACTGACTCAGATGGATAGACAGATGACTGACTGACTGATACGTGGATTGACAGATAGACTGACTTATAGACTAGGTCACTGGATAGATAGATAGTTTGACAGACAAACAGGCCTATCAGACATAGAGACAGAGGGATATACAGACATAGATGAATAAATATAGATAGATAGATAGATAGATAGATAGATAGATAGATAGATAGATAGATAGATAGATAGATAGATAGATGGATGGATGGATGGATGGATGGACGGACGGACGGACGGACGGACAGACAGACAGACAGACAGATAGACAGATAGAGAGAT